>JAMPIV010021367.1:0-2500 GCA_024509875.1 Oreohelix idahoensis
TTATTAATTATCTTATTTCAATGTTAAATAGCAACAAGACTTAATAAAGTGCTTGTATAATCTCTATTGTTGAACCCAATCTCTGTGGGAAACAGGAGTTGACACCAACTTGTATTATCAAATGTATAATAATATCACAAGTCACCTCTTAATTAACAGTGCACTACCCAAATCAGTGCATAACCATCAGTTATTTATCATAACTGCACTACAATAGTGCATAAGCAAAAAACACCAGTTAGTTATGATAAGTGCACTATAGACCAATAGTGCATGAGCATATATTAACAATAGTGAAAGCTAACTATGCAAGAACTATGTAAACAATAACAAGACAATGTAAACAATAACAAAGGTCACCAACAATGTAAACAAAACAAAGATCAAAGTCAATGTAAACAACAACAAAGATCAAAGTCAATGTAAACAACAACAAAGATCAGAGTCAATGTAAACAATAACAAAGATCAGAGTCAATGTAAACAATCAACAAAGATCAAAGTCAATGTAAACAACAACAAAGATCAAACAATACGAAAACATTCGCATAAGTCAAATACACAAACAGCAAAACTAAAAAGAAATATGCGAAGATATGACTAACAAATGACGCTACAGTGTATACACAAAAATATACGTAAAGAACTGAATAATAGCAAAGGGGAGACCTACAAATACAAACAATCGAAATCGAAACTAAAAAACACAAAGAAAGAGAGAAAAGAAAAAAAAAAGAAAAAAAAAATATATACAAGAAACAAAAATAAAGCACAACTCGTCACAACTAAACAGATATAGCAACGATTGTCGCTAGCAAATTTCACTGTAGGAAATTCGCACAGTCCCTAACGAAAACGCTAACAGTAGAACCTCTGTGACGTGGTATCTTCTACTGAAAGACACCGCCCAACCGAGAAAACCCGCTGAAATATAAACATATAAATATACAAATAACAAATAACATATAACATATAAACATGTATCATGAAAACAATAGGAGAAAGTGTGAAAGTACAGAAGGCTCAGTTAGAACATAAGGGCACAGTTCACAAACAAAACAGGCCACTTAACTTCTATAAATCCAGCGTCAGCACGGTGCAGAACAGGATGTAATCAGCATTCTGAGGATAATGATCCAACGTTGATTAACTTCTGCTCCCATAAACAGCCATGACGAAGGAAATGAGCTTCTAATACTGCAACAGTTGTTACGGCACTTGACCTTCTGAATCTTCTAAATTGATTTAACCGGCACTTGACCTTCTGAACCCGCAACAGTACCCCTGAGACCGGAACAGTTGTTACGGCACTTGTCCTTCTTTTCACCAGATCAGGAAATCCATTCGCTCGGTACTTGTCCTTCTAATTTTACATAAACTTCAATATTGCCGAGCAGCGCCGGGTAGTTTCAAAATCAGCAACTGTCAGAAAATCCGGATACTTTCAATAAAATTTCTTGTAAGGTGGTAGTTGATGCTGTAGTTGTATCTAGTATGATGATGATGTCTGGGTTTGCTGACCCCCTTGATAGCTGGAATCAGAGTGAACCAACCTATGGCCACCAAAAATGATATGGTGCGCCAAAATATCAGATGATAGAACCAGCTCTGGCCACCAAAAATGATAAGGGTGGATTTGAGCTGAAGTGGTAACTTGCCACCCTTATCGACACCTGGCATTAAAGTGCAAGATGTAGGTGTCTTCTCTGATTTAGGATGTTGCTGTGTATGTGGTAGTGGAACAGTTCACAGGGTTATCACACAGGCAACATGACGTGTAGAGTCATAGAAAGGGTAACTTCGTTGTATAAGTTTCTTCCATTTATTGCACGCCACAAAACAGTCATGATACTTATGACATCAACATAGTTAACGAGTTCAGCAAGATGATATGGCACATTGAAAACAATTTCTGTAGTCAGCAATGACAGCTGTTGTATATATGCGTCATAAGACATCACAGTTCAATAGATTCAGAAATTCATAAATCATAGAGTTCTAGTTCGTGAAGCTGTATAAATAATAATAATTTCTGCAACAGTGTCAACTGCAGGTTATCACTGTTCATAGACAATAATAATAATATTCCCTTCCTGATGCTAGCAGATCAGATGTATACAATCAGTCCGTTTACTGTCTGCACGTGAATAGCATACATGGGCTACAGGTCAGCTCGACCTTTATAATGTTCCTAAGTCTAACCATCTGACTTGGACGTGATCTCTGATATAACGAATCCTGGAACACAGACAATAGTCTTGTTGGTCTAGAGCGACCCATATATATTTAACTAGTTCAGGTATAAAGATACCGGTGACTTAATCCTAGTCAAAGTACCTCTCCATTTTGAATCACACAGGCGAGCAAATAGGCGACAAAATGACGAACCTCTAGATGATAGCATAAAGTTCGATACAAGAGGAATTACCTTATTTCGGAAAATCAACCATGAACATATGCCTCCAGGCAGGCGTGAATAATACTGGGAAATAGTCTAGTCA
>JAMPIV010021367.1:5000-21852 GCA_024509875.1 Oreohelix idahoensis
TTGCAAGCAACGACATTGGAGATTTGTTGACAACAACTGTAGGAGTTAGGCAGGGATGTCTTCTGTCCCCCCCCAGTGCTCTTTTAATATTTATCTAGAACATATTATGCAGGAGGCTCTCTACGATTATAAATCAACCATATCGATTGGAGGCCGACCTCTGTGCAACCTACGTTTTGCTGATGATATTGATCTGATAGCTGGATCAGAATCAGAACTTCAAGACCTTACCTCTAGACTGGAGAAAGTAACAAGAACGTATGGGATGGAAATTAATATATAGAAAAAAGCAAGATATTGGTGAATAGCCATAAGAAACATGTTCCGACCAACATTACGTTAAATGGGCAAACGTTAGAAGAAGTTAACACCTTTAAATATCTCGGGTCCACTATATGTAGTGATGGAAGATCAAGTAAAGAAATCAAGACAAGACTTGAGATGGCCTCAGCTGCCATGACAAAGTTGAATGTGATCTGGAAAAGTAACATCAGTTTTCCTGTGAAGATCAAATTATACAAATCACTTGTATTATCTATTCTCTTGTATGGGTGTGAGAGCTGGACACTCACTGCAGATACGGAGCGAAGGATTCAGGCTTTCGAGCATAAATGTTATAGAAGAATTTTGCGCATTTGCTATAAAGAGCACAAAACAAATGTCTATGTTAGAGAGAAGATAAACACCTATGCAGGCCACCAAGAACCACTTTTGTCAATAGTGAAACATCGAAAGCTTGCCTGGTTTGGGCATGTAACTCGTCATGACTCCCTTTCGAAAACGATCCTTCAGGGGACAGTCGAAGGTAAACGGAGAAGAGGAAGGCAGAGAAAATCCTGGGCTGATAACATCAAAGAATGGGCAGGACACGGTTTTTCCACACTTGTACGCATTGCTGAGGATAGAGAGCAGTGGAGGACCCTGTCTGCTGATGCTTCCACCATGGCACCCCTACGACCCATGACGGGTTACGGGCTGAGATAAGATAAGATTGTATAACAAGGCTGTCTCTGTCGTGGAATGCCCGAGGTGAGAGAAATAGAGGCAGATCCAAAAACACATGAGGAAGAGAACTTGAGACAGACATGAGAAGGATGAAGAAGAAGACCTTGAAAGGATGGCACATGCCGTGAGTGTTAGAGACTACTATACTAGATGTCAGTGCCATGAGTGTTAGAGACTACTATACTAGATGTCAGTGCCATGAGTGTTAGAGACTACTATACTAGATGTCAGTGCCATGAGTGTTAGAGACTACTATACTAGATGTCAGTGACATGAGTGTTAGAGACTACTATACTAGACGTCAGTGCCATGAGTGTTAGAGACTACTATACTAGATGTCAGTGCCTTGAGTGTTAGAGACTACTATACTAGACGTCAGTGCCATGAGTGTTAGAGACTACTATACTAGATGTCAGTGCCTTGAGTGTTAGAGACTACTATACTAGATGTCAGTGCCATGAGTGTTAGAGACTACTATACTAGATGTCAGTGCCATGAGTGTTAGAGACTACTATACTAGATGTCAGTGCCATGAGTGTTAGAGACTACTATACTAGATGTCAGTGCCTTGAGTGCTAGAGACTACTATACTAGATGTCAGTGACATGAGTGTTAGAGACTACTATACTAGACGTCAGTGCCATGAGTGTTAGAGACTACTATACTAGATGTCAGTGCCATGAGTGTTAGAGACTACTATACTAGATGTCAGTGCCTTGAGTGTTAGAGACTACTATACTAGATGTCAGTGACATGAGTGTTAGAGACTACTATACTAGACGTCAGTGCCATGAGTGTTAGAGACTACTATACTAGATGTCAGTGCCATGAGTGTTAGAGACTACTATACTAGATGTCAGTGCCATGAGTGTTAGAGACTACTATACTAGACGTCAGTGCCATGAGTGTTAGAGACTACTATACTAGATGTCAGTGACATGAGTGTTAGAGACTACTATACTAGACGTCAGTGCCATGAGTGTTAGAGACTACTATACTAGACGTCAGTGCCATGAGTGTTAGAGACTACTATACTAGATGTCAGTGCCATGAGTGTTAGAGACTACTATACTAGATGTCAGTGCCATGAGTGTTAGAGACTACTATACTAGACGTCAGTGCCATGAGTGTTAGAGACTACTATACTAGATGTCAGTGCCATGAGTGTTAGAGACTACTATACTAGATGTCAGTGCCATGAGTGTTAGAGACTACTATACTAGATGTCAGTGCCATGAGTGTTAGAGACTACTATACTAGATGTCAGTGCCATGAGTGTTAGAGACTACTATACTAGATGTCAGTGCCATGAGTGTTAGAGACTGCTATACTAGATGTCAGTGCCATGAGTGTTAGAGACTACTATACTAGATGTCAGCTTTATGAGGAGGGGATGACCAGTTCCTTTCCATGCCTTCTTTGCCTTTCCAGTTTAAAAGCAGAGTCAGATACCCATTTACAGCTGGATAGACTGACACGTGACACTACTAGGTTTCAAACCCGATAATTTTGCCTCGTGAAGCAAGCTTTCTTGAGCCAGAGGAAGCTCTTGTCAGGTACATAGAGGCGGAGAAATGGAAGTGGTTTGGACATTTCCTGAGAATGCAGGAAAAGCAGTTACTAGTTGTTTTTCTATGTGAATAATTTGTATTATATCTATGTAGTATTATTATATTATATAATGTATGTGGCGAAAAGAAACTCACACAACAAGCAGAAGAGAGGAAAATAAGCAGCTGAGGGCTGTCACCGCAGGGGCGCATTCCCATAGTCAGTTATGACTGAAGGGGCTATTATTATTATTATTATGTATGTGAGAATGTAACTTGTATATGTCACTGTACTTTAGAAGTATGTACGGCTGTCGCTTGTTTAACATATGAAGACGTGTATGAGAATGAGCAGATATACTGTATTTTTTACCTGCTCAAAGTCGGGGTTTTTTTTTCTGCTGCAGACGTATGTAAGAAAGTAATTTTTTATTTTCCCTCCAGAATGCGCGGATATAAGCGAGAAAGCGATTATATATTTTTTTGTATTGATGATTGATGATTCATTCAAACAATGCAGATTAATTGTTGACAGTTTGACCGCGTGAGTGAGTGTCAGGATTCAGGACGAAAGACAAAGGGCAGGGTGTCAGATGGGCCTGCGTGCCCAATTCTCAACCCTTTTAAAATAAAGTCTGTCTGTCTGTCTGCCTGCCTGCCTGTATGTCTGTCTGTCTGTCCGCCCGCCTGTCTGTCTGTCTGTCTAACCCACCCACCCTCCTATCTATCTATCTATCTATCTATCTATCTATCTATCTATCTATCTATCTATCTATCTATCTATCTATCTATCTATCTATCTATCTATCTATCTATCTATCTATCTATCTATCTATATCTATCTATCTATCTATCTATCTATCTATCTATCTATCTATCTATCTATCTATCTATCTATCTATCTATCTATCTATCTATCTATCTATCCGTCTGTCTGCCTGTTCGTTAGTTCCGTCCGTTCTTCCCTCTGTCTTTCTGTCTCTCTGAACATTTCGCCTGAATTTAAAAAAAAAAAAACAAAAAAAAAAACTTTTTTTGGTCAAATTATAATTTTAGCGCATTATTTCTATATTTTTATATGTACAAGTATATGTAGTCAGTGGTGCACTAGGGGGGAGTGCGAGTGGGCGGTCCGCCCTGGGTGACAGCCAGGAGGGAGGTGCCATCCGACAATATTATACTAGTAAAAAATGTAAATGTAATTCCATAGCGGATACTGCCGTAGGGGAGTGAAGTGTTAGAGACTTCACCATTCTAGGTCCAGCATAGAGAGGTGGGGTGACCAGTTCCCTTCCTTGCTGCCTTTTCCTTTCCTGACTCAAAGTCAGGTACCCATTTACAGTTGGATAGACTGGAGCGTGTCCGTACCGTGATTCGAACCCGGCACCTTTGCCGGAAGAAACCAGCGCTCTAACCACTCTGTCAATCATTATACTAGTACTTACCGTTAATAATTGTACGGATTGGCTCCCTTGCTATGCAGTAGTGGTCCAACAGTGGCCAAAACTCAAGAGTATCAAAATGGGTCACCCAAGGTGTCTACCTTCGCGCAAGATTACTCTTGGCAGAGATGTAGATAGAAGGATAATGACGCTTCTACCTTAAGGTAGCTATCACAAGATATTTTCAGGTCAAGGTGCATTGGGCTGAACAATTGTTAACCTATATCTGATCCGTCGTCTTTTGTGAAGGATTTAAGCACTAGTTTTTAGCCCGTTCAAGCCCCCAGCTGAGTTAATTCAGCGAATTTCCTTTTACAATGGTATAGCTATGTTTAGAGGTAAACAGGTAAGAAGTTAAATAATCAATTGCTCTTTAACATTTAAAATAAATATGAACCATGGGTGAAATTTAAATGGATATAAAGTTTCTCGTCATCGAGATTTGATAGGGGATTTATAATAGTCCTTTTACTGGTGCCCTTTTTTACAAGAACTTAACTCTAGGTGAGTCCTGTCGCCTTGGTGTCCATCACTTTTTTTAAGATGAGGGCCCTTCTCCACACAATTTGCTCAGTGTAAGTGGTTAGGGTTGATGCTCTTCTCTCACGCTTAGTGGCGTAGAACGTAAGTACCACAAACCGTCTGATAGCTTGTAACCACGAACTTTTTAGACAAAATAGAAAGGACAAATGCCTCTGCTAAGTACACTGAGTTTGGAAGCTTAACAGGTGCATCCTCTCGCTGTCCACCCACCAATGTTAATCTCTCAGAAGAATTAAATTCGTGAGTACACAGCGTAGCTCAAGGAAGATGGTTAAAATCACCAGTACTCTTCTGGGTATTAAACTGTGAAAATGTGTCTGGACAGCGCGAATAATGATTTGTGCCTGAACTAACATTAACAAGTTACATATATCTCACAAAATGATATGACATAATTGAGGCAAATGTGATGTAATCATCACCCATCACTGCTCCAGTCGGAGTTTGGGGTCACCTCTGCTGTCAGGTTTCCGCACGACTAACCAGAAAGAATCACCAGCGCTTGCTGTAGTGGTTCATGAATATACTATTTTCATATGTTGAGGTTGCCAGCCTCATACATAACCACTAAGCAAGAAAAACATGTCAAATTCACATTTGTAAAATAAATGTTACACTTACCCCAAAAATTTGGGAATCTACAATCTCCTCACACAGGTTAGAATGGACACGAGCAATTTAGGTTATATGCTCTCGAATCACTTGACCTGGAAATTTTGAATCCCTCTTATGACGGGTGAATCTGCGAATCACTTGATCTGGGAAAGTTCTCTTATGACGGATGATCCAATCCCTTAGGTTTCCAGTCTTGGTATTTAAAGTCCTGGTCCCTTAAGTTTGCAGTCTTTAATTTTAATGCGGGTTTACTTGTAAATTCCAAAGTTGCCCAAATACGCGATCTGTCACTTATAAGTATGGAATTCTAGGTCCGATCCTTCTCTTTGTGGCTCTGGGAGTTGCTAGCTTGAAGTTGCGAAGCTGTCGGATCTGTGTCTCCGTTTTCGCTATATTATTTCTCTCATTCTCCGTTCAAATTTCAGATTGCGGTTCCGCCGAATTTTCCAATGAAATTTAATGTATATTCCGGCTGTCACTTCAAACCAATGGTAAGCTCTTTAGCACTGGGTTGGGGTGTTTTAATTCATAACCCCCCTTTCCCCTCCCCCCCCCCGCGTGTTTTAAAATATCAAATTTAATATTCCAACGCGTAACCTCTTTCAAATAATGCGGTAATATTTCCGCCAACTCACAAACAAATCTGGGAACTAAATTCCTGCCCCGATGCTTTTCTACCAATATTGACTCGCCAGACAGATTATCGGCGATAACACTGACAAACAACATTTTTCTTTCTTATATAAGAATAAGTGTTCTTAGGTCAGTTTCTTGCGCTGATTTCAAATTTGAAATCCGTTTATCTCTATCCCATCGGGTTCTTAAGATATTTGTGAATAAATATATTTTTGGGAAACCGTTATTTGCTCCGTTTCATTTTTACTATATAACTTATTAAAAATTAATAAAATGCAAAATAATTCTACTTTTTATACTGCTAAAAGATACTTGACATATGTTACGCTATTTTTCAAATAGTTACTGTATTTTGAAATAATTCTGAGCGAAATATGGCTTCTAGAAGTTGTAGAAATTCGGCTGATCTGTTCTGTTACGTGTGCGGATATTTTACCGATCGTGTTCACCAGAAAAACTTTACACCATTACTAAAGAAAGCATAAGTTGATGATGCAAATAAATCTTGGAAGCCAAATGCAGTTTGTTCGACTTGTGCAAATACATTGGCAGGTTGGTTACGAAAATCGCCGAAGCATAAGTCGATGCCTTTTGGAGTGCCAGTAATATGGCGTGAACCGACAAATCAAGCCACTGATTGTTACTTCTGCTTGACAAATATCCATGGTTTCACTCTTAAAACTAGAAAGTCTGTGGTTTACCCAAATATTGAATTGGTTTCGAAACCAGTGCCTCATGATCCAATCACACGTCCGATCCCAGTTCCACCAGAACAATATCCGTTGGGCGTGAATGAACCATCAGAAAGTGATAGTTTACCTGTTTTAGAAACTAATTCTGACTCGGATTATATACCGGTGAATGATGGTGTTCACTTAATTAACAATTCAGAACTTTCAGATCTAATACATGATCTCGCTCTTACCAAAGGACATGCGGAATTACTCGGTTCGCGACTCAAAGAATGGAATCTTTTAGCGCCCAATACCCCGATATCTAAATTTCGTCATAGACACAGAGAACCTTTTCAATACTTTGAGATGGATGATAACATTTGCTATTGCAAAGATGTAAACGGTCTAATGGTGCACCTCGGTCATGAGCACATAGTCAACGAATGGCGACTTTTCATCGACTCTTCCAAGACTAGTCTAAAAGCCGTGTTATTGCATAACGGAAATTTATTTTCATCAATTCCAATCGCCTACTCTGTTCATATGAAAGAAACTTATGACAATATGGCTATACTTTTGGCAAAAATAAAGTACAATGACTACCAATGCCGGATTTGTGGAGACCTAAAGGTCATTGCAATTCTCACGGGCATGCAGACTGGGTATACTAAATTTTGTTGCTTCCTATGTGAATGGGACAGCCGCAACAGACAGGAACATTATGCAAGAAAGGTGTGGCCTATCAGGTATCGTATGCAGCTCAGGCATAGAAATGTAATACACGAGCCATTAGTTAACAAAGACAGCATCATTTTACCATCGTTACATATAAAGTTGGGGCTCATGAAGAATTTCGTAAAAGCATTAGATAAAACGAGCAAAGCTTTCACTTATCTTCGAGAAAAGTTTCCGCAAGTTAGCGATGCAAAGATAAAGGAAGGTATCTTTGTAGGACCTCGGATTAGAAAAGTTATTGCAGACAAACAATTCGAGAACTTGTTACATGGTAGTGAACTTCTCTCATTGATGGCATTCAAATCGATCGTCGATAACTTTCTGGGAAATCACAAATCTGTCGACTATGTGCATATTGTTAAGCAGTGCATAGATGCATACAGAATTAGGGGCTGTAACATTTCCCTCAAAATCCATTTGCTCGATTCGCATCTTGACTTTTTCCCTGACAACCTTGGCGAAGTCAGCGATGAACATGGAGAACGATTCAATCAAGATATCGCCGTAATGGAGTCACGTTATCAAGGACGGTGGAATATGACCATGCTTGCCGATTATTGTTGGATGCTTCGTCGCGATGTACCACATGCCATTCACCGACGAAAGTCGACTGCAAAGAAATTCAAGCCTACATAACTGTTATACTTCTTGTACGAATGATGTTGTAATACTGTATGCGTTGTTAAAAAACTTCAATTGCGTATTTCTAGAGATCCCGACCTGATAGAGAAAAACGGTTTGCAGATTTAAAAACAGCGCATTAAAATTGACCAGAAAAACATAGAAATGTTAGAGAAAGAAAAAAATTTTTTTTTGGTTAGCCAGTGTAATCACACACAGGGATTGTCAAAGCGGAAGCTATTATCTCATATCACCTGTGTTTTCGTGCCTTCTCCAGAAAGTCAAACGAAAAGATCGCCGGCAGTTCAGACAAACAAGATGGTCTTCTCAGACAGACACACCGCAACCCAGGTGTTAATTGCCTGATTGTCGCTGGCACCGGAAATGAATTACGTCGAGGTCGCTATCTCTCTTCACGTTCGTCGTCTGTATCAAAAGGTGGCAAGCCGGCTTTTCATGATAAGAATATCGCTCGCTGACCGGTTCAATAAACGTGGTATTATCACGAGTCACCTGGCGTAACGTAAACAGTCTAGGAGTGGTCACAGATAGAATGTAGGGCGTAAAATATGCCAAATAATAGGATGATGAATGAGAGAAATAAAGAAATGAAGAGATACTGCCGGAGTGAATGAGAGTTTTATAAAATTGCACGACTGATTTCGTCACAATAATATATTTGCAAGTGTATTTCTTACTGGAAAGGGGGGGGGGGGGGGGCCAAAGGTAGGATCCGCCCCAGTTGCCAGATACTTGAAGTATGCCTCTGTATCTAGTGGATATAAGTGAGAATATAAACATTTAAAGATAGGAAGTGACTATATCGATCACCCTGTATTTCAGACATAATACTCTCATACGCCCATATCACTTCTACACTATTATCCCTCCCCCCATCCGCACAGCTCCCAGGACCTCCTCTCTCGTTCAGCCAGGAACACACATCGTCACCTTTCCCTCACCACGGCGACATGTGTTCGCTGGTTTATTGCTCACTCTAGACGAGACAGACAAGCCATTATCCCTGGACAGTACCCAGAGGATAGATAATTTATTGTATAGATCGAAGTTCGTTCGACGATTTCCAGCGGAGTTCTGAATTTAATTCGGTCTGTGTGACTGTTATATAGTTCGGATGTGTGTTCCTTGCTACGGACTGTGGCATGTCTGTTAAAGAAGTAAAATCTGACATTTGTTGTTAAAAAAAAATGTTTTTCTTAATCTCAATATGTGTTTTTTAAACTACTTTTATTTAGATTCATCCAAGTTATATATTTGAATCGTGAATCAGATCTCTGATGCTCAGAATCTCTGTGTTCCACTCATCACAGAGAGCTGAAACTTTGCAAGCAGCTCAGTTTCTTCATTCAGTCAATCAATCAATCAGTACCCTTAAGCTCTCCGAGGAGCATAGGCCTTCAACAAACACATGCCAAGTCTTCCTGTCGCATGCCATACGCTCAAGTTCTTTCCATATTTTCCTCATCATTTTCACCTCTGTATCCAGTTCTCTTCTCCATGTGTTTTTTTGGTCTACCTGCCTCTTTTTCCCTGGGGATTCCAGAACAAGGACTGCCTTGTAATGCTATCAACAGGTCTCCTCAGTGTGTGTCCTATCCATCGCCAGCGTCTTCTTCTCAACTCTTGTTCCACTGGCACTTGTCTGGTTCTTGTCATCAATTCCACATTTGTGACTTTGTCATACCATTTCAGTCCTTCTATTCTACGCAAGCACCCGTTTATAAAAGTCTGTAGCTTTTTGGTTGTTGTTTTTGTTGCTCTCCATGTCTCAGAGCCATACAATAGGACTGACTTGACATTTGAGTTGAAGATTCTTATTTTTGTGGTGGACTTGATTTATCTTGATCTCCATGTCTCCCAATGCAATGAAAGCTCTTGCTTTGTGTATTCATTTTTTTGATATCATTGTCTGTCCCTCCAACTTTGTCTATATTACTACCAAGATATGTGTACGATTCCACATCTTTTAGTGGCGTGTCTTCAAGTTCAGGCTTGTTTTCATTTCTTATATTTATTCTCATTTTCAGACCCACTTGTTGTGACCTCAGTTTCTTGGTATATTTCAATCTATCATGTTTTGACCGGCGTTGACTCAGCCGATTTTATATACAAATTAAAACAAGGTAAAATAATGTGGAATAACTCCATTAAAGCAAGGGCTTTAGGTAAGGGAAATAATGATTTGGTTTAGTTTTAAGAACTATCGTCATTGCACACGGAAAACCTCGTCAGTGCTCTAATCTCCTCTCTTAGATCAACCAAGGAAGATCTCACCACAGTGCACGAACTCCGTAGCACCGGCGAGGATACCAAAGTGTGTCTACGGGAATCACACATTCTATAAATATTTTTGTGATTGGTAGATTTCATACATTTTTAAAGGGAAATAATGAACCGGGAATATAAATTGTATTTTGTATTTGAACAGGCGGGCATCGAATGGTGAATAGTGATGTGGAGCTTAAATTAATGTGTTTCTTCAAACAACTAGGGCAGTGGTGTTTTTTTTTTTTTTTAACACAGGTCTAGTAATGACTACATTTCTAGTGAGCTTTACATTAGGTGTTCAAACTTATCAAAACATATTTAATTCAAAGGTGAATTTCACTAGACAAAGGCGATAACTGTTCCAAAAAGTTAACATTCGGTTATGGCTTAATCTTAAAGGACATAGTAATTTAACCCATTTGATTTAATTTTTTTTTGTCACTTTGAGATTTCAAAGTGTTCAAAGTTTTAGAGTCCGTTCTTGCCAAGTTTACTTTTTTTTTTAAAGTATGGTCTTGATATGCGCAGTTGCAAAGGAAATCAAACGAAGATTAAAAAATATAAAATTAGGACAAAAGAAAACAAAAGTTTAGTTAAAGTATGCCAGAAAACTGGCCTCATCCACCAACACCACGTCCTAGCTACAGTCCCGCTCATCTTCCTCAAACGAACTCAAGAGCAGATTTAAGTACGCATTAACAGCTGAGTAAACTGTAGCGTGGCAATACCAGGTTTCGAACCCAGTAACTTTGCTTCGAGATGCAAGCACTCTAACCACTCAGCCAATCAGCTATCCTACTCAGACGTAAAGGGTGAAAAAAAATAACGCTGAAGTTATCAGTAGAAAGAGGGGGGGGGGGGGGGCCGCGCAATGTTTGCCAAAAAAAACACGGTGTTTTGCCTCAGGTTTTAATTAATTTTTTTTTTTTAAACGGCTTCAGTGTTTGTCGGGTGTTATTAATTTTGACAAAGCTCGAAACAGACTTGATGTTAGGGTTAAGGTTAGCTGTAATGTAAATATGGATAGCCAGTCTAGCAGTATAGTGAAAAATGGCGGGCCTTGCCTACTGTCGTCGCCACCTACCAAAAATAAAATGGGATGCTAATGGTAAAAGTCAATTCATTAATTATGTAATTAGTTAAATTAAAAAAGCTCAACCACTTTATACGAAAGCTGGCGCCTAATGCAGTAACTCCTCTGGGTCTCAAACAACGGGTAGCTAATTTAGTAATCTCCATTACAAAAGCCGTCGGCAAAAGATGGATTATTTCCGCTTGTAACGTGGATAAAGCAGTACACAGTCTTATCGCACACACAGGGGTCAGGGTGATGCGGGCGGCGAACTGGAATTCTGCAGAGTACTTCACGAACTGGAAATAATGTATGACGCAGATGAATTCACAGTTAGAATGGGTGCCTTGGTCCACAGATGTTCTAACAGATGGTAGTTTGGTTATTACTTCTCTTACTTACTTACTTAGTCGTTCCCCTTCTACCGTGAGGTGTAGAGGTTTGGAAGAGAGAGCGCCAGACCATTCTATCAGCTGTCTTCTTCCTGGCCTGGTTCCATTCTAGTCCTCGGTCCTTCAAAGATTGTCTAATTTAGTCCATTACCAGCGGAAAAACTCTGGGTCGTGCCTTTTTTTGGAGTATCTGGATGCTCTATTGTTTCCCATGCTTGCGTGGTAGCCGATCTTCTCCCATTCCTGCAGACATGGCCAAACCATCTTAGTTGGGACTGTTCTACTTGGGTCTGCAGGGGGTGGGATTTTAGGCCTTGACGTATCGTCTGGTTGCGGACCATGTCTCTTCTTGTTACTGCTCAACCACTTTCCTCAGATACCTCATTTCTGAGGTTTGGATCTGGCTTTTGTGGGTTGTAGTCATTGCCCACGACTCGCATCCATATGTCAAGACTGGGACATAGGTGGAGCGGTATACAGCCATCTTCTATTACTTCTCTTTGGATCCAATTCCTCAATCAAATATATACATGACCTCACAGAAGGACTACGCAGCTGGAAGCTCTTTGTCTTCGTCATACAGATCTGCAAGGTGTTTAATGTTAGATGCACTGTTAAACGTCTCGATGTAAAGCAGCTTTCAAATCTTTCATATGTGAAACATACTAACATTTACGACCCACGTAAGAAACGTCCCATACTTATACACAGTATATGCAACGTATACATATCATATGGAAAATACATAAATGAGATTAAGAACGGAAAAGATACGCCAAGTAAAAGCAATATTATTATGCAACATCCTGTGCGATAAATAATTCTCATTGAACACACATTTTTTTTTTGTTTTTTTTTTTTTTTTCTCTTTTTTTGTGTTTTTGTTATTTTTTTTTTTTTTTTTTTTTTTTTTTTTTTTTTTTTTTTTTTTTTTTTTTTTTTTTTTTTTTTTTTGTTTTTTTTTCTTGTTTTGTTTTGTTTTTTTTTTTTGTTTTTTTTTTTTTTTTTTGAAAAGGGATCACAAGTGTTACATCGTACCAATATTATTGTATGGAAGTGAATTCTGAACAGTGGGTTAAAAGAAAATGCAAAATCATGGAGGTAACAGAGGTGTTTGTCAGAAAGAAATGTTAAGAATTCCATAGACAGCTAAGGTAACCAACGAAGAAAGCTTGAGATGAGCTAATAAACAAACACACATAATAACAAATATAAAATACAAACAACCTTCATTGATCATGTGATGAGAAGAGGAGCGTTCGACAACATCAGGACCACGGGAAAAATAGAGAAAGAGAAGCTGAGGAAGACAAAAAAATAGAGTGACATGGGAAGAGATTTAGAAACGGAATAGATGGAGAGAGTATAACAAATTCAGATCTGTGGAGAAACATGTTGGTCCGATGCCCGAAGGTACGGTGAAATATTTGAAGACACAAAAACTGTCACCAAATTATCACACACAATAGGACAGAAAATATCTGAAGACACAGAAACTGTCACATAATTATCACACACATTATGACAGAAAATATCTGAAGACGCAGAAACTGTCACATAATTATCACACACATTATGACAGAAAATATCTGAAGACACAAAAACTGTCACATAATTATCACACAAATTATGACAGAAAATATCTGAATACACAGAAACTGTCACCAAATTATCACAAACATTATCGCAAAAAATATCTGAAGACAAAGAAACTGTCACCAAATTATGACAAACATTATCACAGAAAATATTTGAAGACGCAGAAACTGTCACCAAATTATGACAAACATTACCACAGAATAAATCATGGTGGGGCTTCTCTGCTAGAGTAAAGGGCAGAACCGTCGCTGAACATAGCGGGGCTTACATGATAACAACCTCCAGCATGAGAATGGAGGTAGAGGCAGTTACTGCTGCCTTAAGATGGTTGTCTGAGACTTTATTAACAAAGGCAGTTATTGTATCAGACTCACAATCCATGCTTCGAAAGATCCAAAATGGCTGGCTTCGGCATGAATGAAAAACCTCCATAGAAGGATCTAATCTTCAAGAACTGATATGGATCTACTGTCCTGGTTATACTGGGGTACGTGGCAATGAAAGAGCTGACAGACTAGCTTCAAGAGCACCCATAAAAGGTGCATTGGCCATGGATAAGGAAAAAATACTGAGGGCAATTCATGTTCGTCTATTATAGAATGACACTGCAATCGATGAATCATCAAGGCTAAGACTGCTGGAGTTTGGCATCAAGCGTAAGACCAGCAGGGATGGACGTTTGAGAGGACGCATCCGCCGTGTATACAACCAGTGCGCAACAGGAACAATTAGCATTCATACCCTTCGACATTTGCTATGGAAGACTGAGCACCTATGGGTTTGCCCGGACTGCAATGACGTCGATTCTGATTAACATTAACATTATCACAGAACACATGTGAAGACACAGAAACTGTCACCAAATTATCACAAACATTATCAAAGAAAGTATCCGAAGACACAGAAACTGTCACCAAATTATCACAAACATTACCACAGAAAATATCCGAAGACACAGAAACTGTCACCAAATTATCACAAACATTACCACAGAAAATATCCGAAGACACAGAAACTGTCACCAAATTATCACAAACATTATCAAAGAAAGTATCCGAAGACACAGAAACTGTCACCAAATTATCACAAACATTACCACAGAAAATATATCCGACAAGAAACTGTCACCAAATTACACAAAGAAACTCACCAAATTATCATTACACAGAAAATTCTGAAGACACAACTGTCACCAAATTATCACAAACATTACCACAGAAAATATCCGAAGACACAGAAACTGTCACCAAATTATCACAAACATTATCAAAGAAAGTATCCGAAGACACAGAAACTGTCACCAAATTATCACAAACATTACCACAGAAAATATCCGAAGACACAGAAACTGTCACCAAATTATCACAAACATTACCACAGAAAATATCCGAAGACACAGAAACTGTCACCAAATTATCACAAACATTACCACAGAAAATATCCGAAGACACAGAAACTGTCACCACCAAATTATCACAAACACTTACCAACAATACCCACAGAAATATATCCAGAAGACACAGAAACTGTCACCAAATTATCACAAACATTACCAACAGAAAATATCTGAAGACACAGAAACTGTCACCACCAAATTATCACAGAACATTACCACAGAAACTGTCACCCAAAATTATCACAATTTACCACAGAAAATCCGAAGACACAGAAACTGTCACCAAATTAATTCACAAACATTACCACAAACATTATCAAAGAAAATATCCGAAGACACAGAAACTGTCACCAAATTATCACAAACATTACCACAGAAAAAATCAAAAGAAGACACAGAAACTGTCCCACCAGATTATCACAAACATACCACAGAAAGATCCGAAGACACAGAAACTGTCACCAAATTATCACAAACATTACGAAGACACAGAAAAGAAAATATCCGAAGACACAGAAACTGTCACCAAATTATCACAAACATTACCACAGAAAATATCCGAAGACACAGAAACTGTCACCAAATTATCACAAACATTACCACAGAAAATATCCGAAGACACAGAAACTGTCACCAAATTATCACAAACATTACCACAGAAAATATCTGAAGACACAGAAACTGTCACCAAATTATCACAAACATTACCACAGAAAATATCAGAAGACACAGAAACTGTCACTAGATTATCACAAACATTACCACAGAAAATATCTGAAGACACAGAAACTGTCACCAAATTATCACAAACATTACCACAGAAAATATCCGAAGACACAGAAACTGTCACCAAATTATCACAAACATTACCACAGAAAATATCCGAAGACACAGAAACTGTCACCAAATTATCACAAACATTACCACAGAAAATATCCGAAGACACAGAAACTGTCACCAAATTATCACAAACATTACCACAGAAAATATCCGAAGACACAGAAACTGTCACCAAATTATCACAAACATTACCACAGAAAATATCTGAAGACACAGAAACTGTCACTAGATTATCACAAATATTACCACAGAAAATATCCGAAGACACAGAAACTGTCACCAAATTATCACAAATATTACCACAGAAAATATCTGAAGACACAGAAACTGTCACCAAATTATCACAAATATTACCACAGAAAATATCCGAAGACACAGAAACTGTCACCAAATTATCACAAACAGGAGGAAAGCTTCTGGCGCGGGCCATCCCATATAAGCAGGCAGTTAGCATATTAGCATTTATTAATTCATTATAACCATTACAACCCGTCTGCTCCCCAAGGAGCATAGGCCTTCAACAAACTCTTGTCAAGTCATCTAGTCCCGTGCCATCAGCTCTAGTTTCTATCTCCAGTTCTCTTCTTCATGTTTTTTGTTGGGTTTTCCTCTGTTACTCTTACCCTAGGGATCCCAGAACAAGAACTGCCTTGTACTGCTATCTACAGATTTCTCAATGTGAGTCCTAAGTGAAAACATGCAGTCCAGTTGATGATTGAGTGGTACTATGAAGTGTATGCGATGGTTTATGTGGCCTGCTTTATTATTAGCCAAGCTCAGAGTAATGGGAATATTTGGTCGTGAACCCCCCCACCCCCCCCCCCCCCCCCCCCCCCCCCCCCCCCCCAACCCGACCCCCCCCCCCCCGCCCCCCCCCCCCCCCCGCCCCCCCCCCCTCCCCCCTCCCCCCCTTTTTTTTATTATTTTTTTATTCGACTGAACATAGTAGAATAGGGGAGATGAGAAGTTTACAGAGTCCACACACATCTTTTTTTATGTTTTGCGTGTTGATAATGTTCCTGCTAATCTACATGACTGCGACCTGATGCAATCGATTTGTCTGCATCAGATTGCGTGAAGAATTCCCTGGAGGTAACGGCGTTGTAAATCGTTGAATCTTTGAAATCAGTTTTGTGTTTCCATCGACAAAATAGAGCTCGTTTCCCCCCCTTAATCCTTTGATGAAAATTCGGCTCAAAAATAAAATAAATGGAAGGGGAAAAAATGAATGCAGAATAGAAAATATTTGATGTAAAAAAAATAATGGATGATGTGTGTGTGGGTGGGGATAATACTCGTGGAAATTTGGTTAACGAAGATAAGTATGAGGATGGAAATAAAAAAAAAAAACTGGGTTTTGCATGGTGGTGTTAGTGGATGTGTAGGTGTGATTTGGGGGGGGGGGGGGGGGGGGGGTAAGTTGGGTTGGGATTAAGAATGGGT
>JAMPIV010021368.1:0-70000 GCA_024509875.1 Oreohelix idahoensis
AATGTGTAACATAGACATTACATGTGACATAGTGTACTGGAATATAAGTTGTGTGCCATTGGACAGAACAATAATTTCTGCCGGGAAAACCCATAGCCGAGGAGAATAATGTATGCCAAGAGAGCGTCTGCGATGTTCACAGTTGAGATGCTCTTGAGTCAAGATGTATTGCCCTCTGGCCAACGTGTGCACATATCGACACATTAAACATGTAAGTAATAATAAATTGATGTCCTCTAGCCGACTTAATTCTAAAAGGACCGATAATATCTATTGCCATTTTTTGAAAATGGCGAATAGGAATGTCAGCAGCCTGGATAGGCGCAGCATGTCGTGGTCCTTTAGATTTGACCTCCTGACATACTTTGCAAGAGCGACAGTACATTCGTATGTCCTTGCTCACAAATGGCCAACAGAAAGCCGCAAGAACCCTCGACTTTGTACGGGAAAAACCCATATGTCCAGCACATTGCGAGTCATGAGCATGTTGCAATATTTGCAATCTCATGCTCTTAGGCACAAGAATTTGTGAATGAGTGGACGTAGTCGAGTCTTGTACCATACGTACAAGTACGCCGTTCTTCATAGAAATCCAAGATTTCCTATTAGTGTTCTGATTAGGATCACCTTTTTTTTGCTAGAATGAAGATTTTTGTAAAGAAGGATCTTCTTCTTGCAATTTGATAAATGAGTCACGTGTAATAGTCAAGTGACTATCTTGGTCATTTACTTCATCATTATTAGTTAATGAAGTTTGAGGTGGATCCAGAGCATGTGCTCTTGTGACCACCGCATTGGTAGCTTCAATGTTTTGCTCCTCCCAAACAGCAATCTGCTGTGGGGTACATTCCCTAACTCCGTGAATACGACCAATAATAAGGTCCGCAATAGGGTTTGGAAGTAGACACGCGTGGACCTCTCCCGTGAAGAAAGGAGTAGCACCAAATGTGACACATTTGATGACCTTTCCTGTAGCACAGGATGGATCTACAAGAGATTGCCTAACCCCGACAGTAGTACATCCAGAGTCAAACAACACTGAGACTGGATTACTATTTACAAGCCCCTTATGTAATATAAGAGAACCTCTCCCATCATGAGCAACATTAGCAGGAAGAGCGGGCAAAGGATGACCACAGCTTAAAGTAGTAACGGTCTTCGGGTCAAATAAAGTACTGCATTGGATACATTTATTTGCTCTACCAAAATCAAAAGATGAGCATCCGATAGCATTATGGTCTTTATTATCATTAACCTGTTTATCTACTCCCTGAGATTCTTGTTGAACAGAGTTTGTCTGTTGATATCTTTTTTCTCTTATGTTGCGATCTACCGCGACCATTATTGCCTCTGCAATTATCATTAAAGTCCCTACTGTAATTTTTATCCTGGTTTGAGTTCCAGTTTCCATAACTGTCATTACCATCTCTATACTGTTGATAACCTCTATTATCCTGGTATTGAGGTCTCTGAGAACAGTATTTTCCTGTATACCGATTACCTTTGTGAAAATTTCTAAAGTTAACCGGAGTAGAATAACGTGTAGTATTAGGTTGTCTCCAGTTCTGGGAAGAAGAATCACCCTGGAATTGATGACGATGGTTCTGGGCATAATTACGTTTACTCTTTTTATTGAAATTTTGCTGGCTACCCTGAAATTTACGCATAAAATTTGGGCCATAAGGTGCTGCCGAAGCAACTGGCAGACCTTCTTTTACTTTAGAGTTGCTAATGGTTATGTGAGGATGCGCAGTAACATACTGGCTACAGTATTCTTCCATTTCTTTTATGTTTTTAGGCTTACGCTCATGAAGAAAAGAAAGAAAAGCTTCATTAACAGAAGACATAACCTTGTCTCTAAGTAGTAAGTCCATAAGAGCTTCAAATGTACTCTCTGTTTTAGACAACTCAACCCATCGTAAAAAAGTAAGACGGATGCCTGAGATGAATTCAGAGAATTCAACTCCAGTTTCTGGTAACATGTTTTTTAAATTTAAGACGATATCCGTCCTCGTTAAGTTGGTACTTCTTTAACAATGCCGCCCTGACAACCTCATAGTTGTTTTTGTCAGGCACATCTACCATACCCAATAAAGTCAAAGCATCACCTCTAAGTATCTTGGACAGATGATAAACATATAATGTTTTATCTATATTATGCACCTTACATGCACTTTCAAATCTATCTAGATAAAATGTTATATCATCAATTGAAGCATTGAATGCTGGTAAATTAAGCTTGAAATCAACAGCATTAGACTTATTAGCAGATGATACCTTATTAGCATCATTAGCATTACTAGATAACTTCAACTTTTCTAACTCCAAAGCTAAGAGTTTTTTCTTCATGCTCCATTTTTGCTTTTCTCTCATCAGCTTCTCTTTGTAACCTTCTTTCTTCAGCCTCAGCCTGTAACTTTCTTTCTTCAGCCTCAGCCTGTAACTTTCTTTCTTCAGCCTCAGCCTGTAACTTTCTTTCTTCAGCTTGAGCTTGTAACTTTTTTTCTTCAACCTGAGCTTGTTTTTCTAATCTTTTATTTTCAGCCTCTATTTCAAGTCTCTTATTTTCAGCTTCTTTTTCAAGTCTCTTATTTTCAGCTTCTATTTCAAGTCTCTTATTTTCAACCTCAGCCTGAAGTCTCTTCTCCTGAGATTCTGCTTCTCTTTTTTGTTTTTCCATTTCCATTTGTAATCTCTTTTCATCTACCTGCATCTGCAGTTTTAAATTTTCAGCATCTATTCTCTTTTGTTCAGTTAGTTCTTTCATTTTCTTTTCCTCCGACTTCAATGCCTTGGCATATTGAACAGTCGCAAATTCTTCTAATTTATCACCTGTCTTCCCAAGGGCTTTACCCTGCTCAATAAAGTACTCAAATGTAGACATGATGTCTAAAATGTGAGTACAGAACCTGAAATAATTAATTATCTTATTTCAATCTTAATAGCAACAAGACTTAATAAAGTGCTTGTATAATCACTATGTTTACTCCAATCTCTGTGGGAAACAAGACTTGACACCAACTTGTATTATCAAATGTATAATAATATCACAAGTCACCTCTTAATTATCAGTGCACTACACAAATCAGTGCATAACCATCAGTTATTTATCATAACTGCACTACAATAAAGCATAAGCAAAAAACCACCAGTTAGTTATGATAAGTGCACTATAGACCAATAGTGCATGAGCATATATGTAACAATAGTGAAAGCTAACTATGCAAGAACTATGCAAACAATAACAAGACAATGTAAACAATAACAAAGGTCACCAACAATGTAAACAATAACAAAGATCAAAGTCAAATGTAAACAACAACAAAGATCAAAGTCAATGTAAACAAAAACAAAGATCAAACAATATGAAAACATTCGCATAAGTCAAATAAATAAACAGCGAAACTAAAATAAAAAGAAATATGCGAAAATATGACAAACAAATGACGCTACAGTGTATACACAAAAATATACGTAAAGAACTGAATAATAGAAAAGGGGAGACCTACAAATACAAACAATCGAAATCGAAACTAAAAAACACAAAGAAAGAGAGAAAGAAAAAGAAAAAAAAAATATACAAGAAACAAAAATAAAGCACAACTCGTCACAACTAAACAGATATAGCAACGATTGTCGCTAGCAAATTTCACAGTAGGAAATTCGCACAGTCCCTAACGAAAACGCTAACAGTAGAACCTCTGTGACGTGGTATCTTCTACTGAAAGACACCGCCCAACCGAGAAAACCCGCTGAATATAAACATATAAATATACAAATACAAATAACATATAACATATAAACATGTAAATAGTGCGAAAATGTGATAGACAGAAGGCTCAGTTAGAACATAAGGGCACAGTTCACAAACAAAACAGGCCACTTAACTTCTATGTATCCACAACGTCAGCACAGTTCAGAACAGGATGTGATCAGCATTCTTAGGACAATGATCCAACGTTGATCCATATCTGCTCTCGTAAACTGCCATGACGAAGGAAATGAGCTTCTGACAGGAAACAGCTTCTGAACTTGACCTTCTGAATTCTACAAATTGACTTGAGCACTTGACCTTCTGAATCTGCAACAGTACCTCTGAGACCGGAACAGTTGTTACGGCACTTGTCCTTCTTCTTAACAGATCAGGAAATCCATTCGCTCGGTACTTGTCCTACTAGTTGTAGACAAACTTCAATACTGCCGAGCAGCGCCGGGTAGTTTCAAAATATCAACAACTGTCAGTAATGCCGCGTCTTTCAAAAAAAATTTCATCAAAGGTGATGAATAGAAACTGCAACGTTGTCTTGTAGTCTGCTGATGATGTCTGGGTTTGTTGACCCCCTTGATAGCTGGTATCAGAGTAAACCAACCATATGGCCACCAAAAATGATAATGGTGCGCCAAAATGCCAGGTTAAACCAACGACTGGCCACCAAAAATGATAAGGGTGGATTTGAGCTGAAATGATAACTTGCCACCCCTATCGACACCTGGTATTAAAGTGCAAGATGTAGGTGTCTTCTCTGGTTTAGAATGCTGCTGTGTGTGTTGCAGTAGAACAGTTCACAGGGTACACCACAGGCAACATGACGTGTAGAGTCATAGAAATGGTAACTTCGCTTTAGTTTTATACCATTTATTGCACGCCACAAAACAGTCATGATATTTATGTCATCATCAGCACAGTATAACGAATGCAGCATTCAAAATCATATTAACTGATAGTCATGTAGGATTCAATACTCCATAGTTGTATGGTAACAGATATCATAAAGTTCTGGTTCGTGAAGCTTTATAAATAATATATATAACTTCTGCAACAGTGTCAGCTGCAGATCTTCAATGTTCATAGACAATAATAATTATTCCCTTCCTGATGCTAGCAGATCAGATGTATACAATAAGTCCGTTTACTGTCTGCACGTGAATAGCATACATGGATTACAGGTCAGCTCGACCTTTATAACCTTCCTAAGTCTAACCATCTGACTTGGACGTGATCTCTGATATAACGAATCCTGGAACACAGACAATAGTCTTGTTGGTCTAGAGCGACCCATATATATATAACTAGTTCAGGTATAAAGATACCGGTGACTTAATCCTAGTCAAAGTACCTCTCCATTTTGAATCACACAGGCGAGCAAAAAGGCGACAAAATGACGAACCTCTAGATGATAGCATAAAGTTCGATACAAGAGGAATTACCTTATTTCGGAAAATCAACCATGAACATATGCCTCCAGGCAGGCTTGAATAATACTGGGAAATAGTCTAGTTAGCTAACTAACTCACAAAGACAATGTATTTCCCTCAGAAAATCACAAGACGCAGGTCGCGTCTGCTCGCTACTTAGACCATTTCTAAACTGCCCGAGCTGGGCGGAACAACAAACGAAAACCAAGTCGAGACATGCGCAGAGCGACAATCTCTGAGTCGCCGTTCACAATAAGACGATTCTAAGAACATTCGAGATAAAAGTCTTACACAGTCGCGCCTTTTATGGTCATGAACAGAAGCGTTAAGAAAGGTTTCAGGCATCTACAACAGTTGACTGATACTACCAAATAAGGAGATATGGTCACGCTTCGTTCAAGAAATTATAGACCGAACGTGTCTCTATACAAGAGAAGGCAAACTCCTAAAAAATTGTAGTCTCGATAACTCGGATTATGTCCCTTTGACTGTAAAAAACATAATACACACTTCAGTCAAAAAATGATCATACATACGAAAAATGATCAATATTTTTTTTTTATATTTCAGGTTCATATAAACTTCACAAAATATGCCTGTATAATAGTCATTGATATAATGTATTGTATTTTTAATATGATCTAAACATGTGCATTGTGGATGATTGTTGCGTGTACAAAAATTAATCACAAATAGCCCCACAGCCTAATGAAGATATATTTATCATATTGCTTTATCGCTTACGAAGATAAGGCAGTCCCATGGCAGAGATTGTCATAGGGAAATGAAGTGTTAGAAACTTCATCATGGAAGATCCCAGTTTACGAGGTTAAGGTGACTAGTCCCCTTCCTCGCTGCCTTTGCCTTTCCTAGTTCGAGCGCACAACTTTGTACCCATTTACAGCTGGTAAACTGGAGTGTTCTACAGCCAGTTTCAGTAGAAAGCAACCTGATCACGTGGTCACTCACTTTATTTATTTTATGTATTAATTTTGGGTAGTTGCTAAGATAGCATCAGTATTTGAATTTGTACTTGATATGATTTAGAAGGATCAAGTTATAGATCAGAAAAGGATGTATAGGAGCAGAGTAAAACAGATGATGTTTATTATACGGATATATTAATAATAATTCTGTATCATTGAAATGATGTTACTTGCTATGACTGTATAACTTTGACACCTGATGACTGACTAGTCTGACTTATGTGCTAGTCAGTTACACTTAATTGAAATGTTAATATTAATGCTATATCACTGAAATGATGTCCTTACTTACTATGATTGTATAACGGTGACATCTGATGACTGACTGGTCTGACATCTGTGCTAGTCAGCTACAAGTCTAGCCAGATACTAGCCAAGGCTGATATGTTGCAGGTTCCATGAAATAACTCAAACCAGACTGTCCAGTATCAGAAGCCGGTGTCGTTCATCCGAGGCAATCCCACAAAAGTGCAGGACCCCAAAGAGTGAACTTCAACTGGTCATTGGCATCCCTACTGTTGGGCCTACCAAGTCTGATATCAGCAAAGGACAGTATCAGCAGTATCAAGTTGGAAAGATAAGTGTCCTGTTTGACACTGACCACCTATACATGTGAAACAGCCAATAGTTGAAAACAGTAAGTAACCATACAGAAACTCAGTCAACTGATGACAGTTATCCTTAAATTCAAAGGACTAATAACAGTGATTTCAGTAACTTTATTATTTAAGATCTTGAAGTCTAAACAGACAATAATAGTAATTGTGTGAATACTTTTATATATAAATATATGTATGCTCTTTTCCAACTAGTAGAAATAGAATATTAGTGTAATTATTAAACTGTTTTAACTGTACCTGAGGATTTATTCACTTCTTCCATCTTGTGGGTTCAGTGAATGTACATTTTACTTATCCCCTAGAATAAAGTAATCCTAAGATAGTCACAGGGAGGAGACACCTTAAATCCTGGTACTACTTCTTACCAACTGGGCCAGGGTTTTCACAGTCTGACTATTGTTATGATAACAATACACCAGTGCTTATTTCTAAGACTGGGGTATTACTTGTAAGGTCAGAACTCTTTACTGGCATACTCTTACATAATAAATAATTTTAAATAACCTCCCGCTACAATAGTATAAAAACACCATATCATATCGGATAATCATTTAGAGTCCGTAAGTGTGCTAAACTCCGCCCAGGATACAATCGGCAAAACTTCATAATCCGTTGAATTCAATTCGTACACAGTTTACAAGCTGACATCAAAAGTCTCCAGCCTTCAGTTACCGTCACCGTCTTTTGGGACATGAGCAAAAACCAAACATTCACGATTCTACTGGACACACAATCTGACACATGTCCGCGCTGTGGTCTTTCAGCAACGCACACCATAGTAAGGGGTCAGTGGATCTTTCCATTCTCGATGAGGGGTGACATACATACATACATACATGCATACATGCATGCATGCATGCATGCATGCATGCATGCATGCATGCATACATACATACATACATACATACATACATACATACATACATACATACATACATACATACATACATACATACATACATACATACATACATACATACATACATACATCCATACATCCATACATCCATACATCCATACATACATCTTTATTCTCCAGAAAATACATTGATAATGTACTGACATGATATAAAATACAACATGGCATATGGGAGAATCATTAACAGTCCGCAAGTGTGCTAAACCGCGCCCAAGAAACAATCGCCGAACGTTCATAATCCGTTGAATTACTCATGAAAATCAAACTTGATGTTATCACCTTTAAAATATTCAGCAACATAATCCTGAACTTGAGCCCAACACACTGCGAACACATACAACTTTAATGACGGCTGTTACCACATACATACATATATTCAAACATACATATCAGAATCTTTATTCTCCAGAAAATACATTGATTCGTACTGACATGATATAATAAAATACAACATGTCATATAGGAGTATCATTAGAATTTACATGAAGTAAATTTACATAAATTCATACAGCGTTAATGAGGGCTGTTACCACATACATACAAACATACAGTCATGCGCCGCTTAACGTCCACGAAACGTTCTGTGAAATAGGACGTTATGCGATTTGGACGTTGTGCGAACACCATACTTTATACTTAGCTAAGTTATACGGGATACTAGTAAATTAATATTAGACAAACATAAAGGTATGTTTTCAGGCACTCGTAAGAAATAAAGAAGTAGAACACTTGGACAACAGAAAAACAACAGACGTGAGTGGCTTACCCAGGGTTCGAACCCCGTACCTTCCGTACGACAACTCCGCCTAGCTATCAAGCGAATCACACTGACCCCACGGCCAGCTAGGCATCCCCAAAAAAAGATGCTTTACTGGCTATTTATCAGTAAGAAACACAAGATAACACCGGAAGTATACAGTGGGCAACTCAGCCCCTTAATGACGCAATCACTTCTGTTGTTCCCCTATTAACAGTATGTGTCAGTCCAAACAAGACAAAGACCTTGATACTGGGTCCAGTAAATAGTAGAAGACTAAAGGACAATAGTATAGAACAGTGGGTAGGTTTCTGGTATTGTATGAACATAAATAACACATAAGGAAGGGAAACCCGATGCCTGTAAACAGTAAATTAATATTAGACAAACATAAAGGTATGTTTTCAGGCACTCGTAAGAAATAAAGAAGTAGAACACTTGGACAACAGAAAAACAACAGACGTGAGTGGCTTACCCAGGGTTCGAACCCCGTACCTTCCGTACGACAACTCCGCCTAGCTATCAAGCGAATCACACTGACCCCACGTTAATTTACTGTTTACAGGCCTCGGGTTTCCCTTCCTTATGTGTTATTTATGTTCATAAATAATAATAATAATAAATTCTTTAAGCGCCAAACACGGCGCATAAGGCAGAAACCAGTGCTCTCCAGGTTGTTCGTTGTGACGCCACTCCTCTTAGCTCTTGCACATTATTTAGGCCCAACGTTCTTCCTTCTCTTATTATTGTTCTTCTGAGTGTTTCTTTTGGTCTTCCTTTTTCCGCTTACCCTCAGGAACCCAAGTGAGCGCCTGTAGTGGTATTCTGTTGTTTTGCATTCGTAGGACATGACCGATATATGACCATCGTCTTTTCCTTATATAGTCGGAGACATATTTCTGCCTAGAGTCTTCTCTTATTTGTCGATTAGTCTTGAATTCTTTCCAACTGATGTTCATGAGTTTTCTAAGACATTTGTTCTCGAATGTATTCAGCTTGTTCTCCAATGATTTTGTTATTTTCCAACTCTCACAGCCGTATGTTAACACTGAGATAACATTTGAATTAAACAGACGAAGCTTGGTATGTATATTCAATGATCGTAATTTCCAAATGTTAGATAATCTATATTTATGTTCATACAATACCAGAAACCTACCCACTGTTCTATACTATTGTCCTTTAGTCTTCTACTATTTACTGGACCCAGTATCAAGGTCTTTGTTTTGTTTGGACTGACACATACTGTTAATAGGGGAACAACAGAAGTGATTGCGTCATTAAGGGGCTGAGTTGCCCACTGTATACTTCCGGTGTTATCTTGTGTTTCTTACTGATAAATAGCCAGTAAAAAGCATCTTTTTTGGGGGATGCCTAGCTGGCCGTGGGGTCAGTGTGATTCGCTTGATAGCTAGGCGGAGTTGTCGTACGGAAGGTACGGGGTTCGAACCCTGGGTAAGCCACTCACGTCTGTTGTTTTTCTGTTGTCCAAGTGTTCTACTTCTTTATTTCTTACGAGTGCCTGAAAACATACCTTTATGTTTGTCTAATATTAATTTACTGTTTACAGGCCTCGGGTTTCCCTTCCTTATGTGTTATTTATGTTTATACGGGATACTGTAGTGTACCTGTATGGACTAAATAGCCAAGATAATGTACACATACAGTACTGTATTTCAGCTAATGTAATGTATCTGGCAAGGTAATACTGTCCATATTACAAATTTGCTGGGGCAAATAACCTTCCTCTACAATTAGTTTATCTAGGGTTTCGACAAAATCTTCTGCTGCCTTAGCATCAGCACTCGCAGACTCACCATTCACTTTCACATTATGCAGCGAAAGACGTTGTTTGAAGCGCTTGAACGACCCAGAACTAGCACTAAACTCGATATTGTAGTCTGGTCATCGAGTGCGACATGCCCAAATCACGAGCTATAGCATTCACTGGTTTTCCACCTTCGTGATGTTTAATTACCTTTTGTTTCACTTCCAAATCGATACTTTTCCTTTGTCTCTTGCTGCTGCTTTCACTAGAACTGGTTTTGCTGCGTTTGGGAGCCATGAAGCACTTCACGGTACGGTAATGTATTTTCGAAAGATCACATTAAAATAACGATAGAAGGTACAGTACAGTACATACATAGGCCAGTAACATAGGCGTTTATTTAGACTATCAAGACATAGGTACTGTATTATAGGTTATATATATACTGTACCATTATACGCCTGGCATCGCAATCGCTTTGTACTATATACAAGAGATATGAGATACACGTGTTGCGTGCGGGAAGCTATTATAACCTTATGGGACCATGGACGTATATGCGATCGAACGTTGTCCGAACGGACGCTATGCGGCGCATGACTGTACATATATACACATACATACATAGTTACCTTGACAGTGCAACTCTTTTACTGGCTGCACGCAGAGGCGGTCCTGGGTTTTCTTCTAGGTTGTGCGTGGTCTTATGATGGCGCCCCCCCCCCCCCCCCCCCACACCCCTTTTGCTACCGAGAACTGTCGTGTGTACTCTTCCGACACGCAGTGTCATGCTGTCTGAATAATAAGAACTATCTAACGTCATAACATTTGCGCCTGTCCAATAGTTGTATAAATGTGTCAGTCAACATCAAATTGATCACTCGAATTCTTGATAATAAGGAGACTCTGGAAAACTTAAAAATCATGATCTGATAACATATCACTACAAACTGTGCATTGTCAGCTTCTGAAGATGAAATTTCTCTATTTGGTTATAAGAGAAACATTGATGCCAGTTTATACACTAGCTTGTTTAACAACACACATCTTCTACAACAGTATCGATAAACTTTCCAAAGACCAGTCGAGTTTCAGAGGTCATGTGATAATGTCATTGTAGAAAGGACAGTGTCATGTGATAAAGTAATTGTATGAAAGGGCATTCAGAGAAGTTTGAAACACGTGTAAATAAATCGAACGACTGGGAAATGGTTTATTACTAAAACGAGCAGGGTGGGGAAGGCAACAAATAACATCAGATTAAAATTGCCACGACTAAAAAAACCGACAACAACACACAAACAAACAAAACCCAGAATAATGCGGCAGTTGTCGTAAAACTAACAAGAAAAGATGGGTTTTAAAGATCTAAGAAAAACACACAAAGAAGTGATTGAAAAGGGGACAGTGCCGACAGTCTAATCAGGAACTGGTAATAAATAGCAATGCGCAAAGGACAATTATTTTCTTCTGATGAGCAGTAAATTCTGCCTTTGATTACTTTTACAACAATGTACTGGATTCACCTCGACAGAGATTCCGTTGCAGAATACACTATTCCTGAATCAATGTCTCCATTTTTCATAACATTTACGGCAATATTCTGGAATGCTCACATTTTCTAAATAAAATGCCAGTGATGCATTTTTGTTTATTTAATTAATTGACAAAACATTCTGGTCAACGCTAATGGGTTATAATACTGTCAATAATTGTAAATAATACATTCAACTGTTACTATTTACTTTACTGCCAACCCGTAGCCTAATTATTTATTTCACCAAATGCACTAGTTAACTTAATTAACTCTTCCGATCGGCCTATTAGGTAGGCCGACGATCGGTCGCCGTTTTACGGCTGGCCTTTCAGGTAGGCCAGTCCGTGTCCGTGTCAATAACTGTGGTTTGAACATTATTTACATAATTTTCTTCCCATAATAGAGTTCTAATGCCTTTTCCGGTAAACCTCGTGTTTAAAAATACTGGAATACTCACATTTGTGTGACATATTGTTCAATTTTTATTAAATAACGTAGGGCTCATTAGTCCAAAAATATTTTTTTTTTTTGGGTCTGTCTGAGAATGCCTTCGTATTCAAGATTATCGGCTGAACATGTATCACAGTTTATTCAGTCATGGATTTCTAATGACAGTGATGAATTTTCGAGCATTGATAGTTCCGATAAAAATGAATTTAGCGATAAATGATAAGTACAATTTGTTTTTCGATTTTTTTTTAATTTTCACATTTTTCTGCATTCATTACTATATATGTTACCTGCATGTTTAAAACCACGGAACAATTCAGTTAGATGCATGTCAAAGGGGGTTTATTTCTCTACATTTTGATATATAACAATTTATGTTATTATAATAAATAAATTATTTAATGCAAAATCAGTAAAGGCAGTCAAGTCTAAAAGTATAGGCCTAAAATTTGTGTGTGCTTTGTCTAAAAATTTCAAATTGTGATAAAAACTTTATTTGTGCTCAGAAGCAACGGAAACGTTCCTACATTATGTGAAAATGGACGTACTTTAAAATGAAGGTAGGTGTTGCCGTCATTTTTGTCGGTTCCAGAAGATGTAAATCTATTTAATACTTTTGATAACACTAGTCAACAACCAAAATGTACCAGAAATGAAAATAGCTGATCTTAACTAATTTTGGTGTGCTGAAAACGGAAATGACATTAAAAAATGTTGATTGGCTCTAGTTTTCAAGATATATGCTACTAGTTTATTTAATTACGGTCAATTTATATATATGACGCAACTGTTGTGGGCGATCGCATAATTTTTTTCGAATGACTAATAAAAATGTAACTAGAAGTTAATGATGCAATCCTACCTATGATTACATCACCTTTGTGTGTAAATATCTTATCTCTGATAAAATTTTGCCTTTAGTTAGTGCATTTGTCCTTATTAAAAGTATCGTAGTTAGAAATGGCTAGGACATGTGTGAACAGTGCTAATAATTTCTGATATATATGTGGTGAGGTGACATTTGTATCACAAAAATGAAATATAACTAAGGTGATTAAGAAGGCGTACAGTTTGTATTTTGGCTGTAGAATAGGAGATCAAGATAAGATCTGACTCCACACATATGCTGCAATACATGTGCAGCACATCTTAAACTGTGGTTGACTGGCAAAATGCAAGCTATGCCTTTTGCAGTCCCAATGATTTGGAGAGAGCCCACTGATCATCTCAACAACTGTTACTTTTGCATGGTCCCTCCAATTGGGAAAGGCATATCAAAGAAGAAAAAATGGACTCTGGAATATCCATCTGCAAAACGTCCGGTACCACATGGCGATGACCTACCAGTTCTCAAAGTGCCAGAATCATTTTCAGCTGCTTCCACTGATGAAGAAGAGGACATTGGTGGTCCTGAACCATCAATCTCAAACGACCCAGATTTTGAGCAAATTCATCCCAAGACGTGAGTCTTAAAGCTGTTGGTTTTGTTGAATAATGGTAATGTGTTACCGTCAATTCCAGTTGGTCACGCAGTTCATATGAAAGAAACTTTTGAAAACATTAAGCAGCTTTTGAAGTATATAAACTACGATCATCAGCATTGGTCACTTTGCGGTGACTTAAAAGTGGTCGCTCTTTTGCTTGGACTACAGGGTGGATACACCAAGTACTGTTGCTTTCTCTGTGAGTGGGATAGCCGTGCACGAAGTGACCATTACATCAGAAGACATTGGCCAATCAGGCAGTCATTGCAGCCTGGCAGTAAGAACGTTGAGAACCAAGCACTTGTCGACACCAGCAAGATTTTGTTGCCACCCTTGCACATTAAGCTGGGTCTCATGAAAAACTTTGTCAAGTCAATGAAGAAAACAGATGAGGCTTTCAAATACCTCATCAGAAAATTTCCAAGACTGAATGAAGCTAAAATAAGAAAGGGAGTATTTGTTGGTCCGCAAATTCGAAAACTTCTTCATGATAACGAGTTTCTTTGCGTGTTGCATGGCAAGGAAAAAGCAGCATGGCTAGCATTTAAGTCAGTGGTGGACAATTTTCTTGGAAACAACAGATCTGATAATTACAATGACATTGTAGAAAATCTCCTTCTGATGTATAAGAGTCGTGGCTGCAACATGTCTTTGAAAATTCATTTTCTGGGTTCTCATCTGGATTTCTTTACGTCAAACTGTGGAGCGGTCAGTGATGAGCATGGTGAAAGATTTCACCAGGACATTGCTGCTATGGAGACAAGGTATCAAGGCAATTGGAGCCCTTCAATGCTTGCTGATTACTGTTGGACTGTGACAAGAGACACCTCATCGATTGATTACAAGAAGCAAGCAAAGAGAGCTCGAACAGCGACTGAATAATGACGGAATGGGTTCAAATGTGCCTTTTTAAAACATGATATGTGAACTTTAAATAATGTTTTTATTTCTTCTATCATTTTAAGTTGAAATATCAATTAATTGAGTATGTAACCACAATTTTTATAATGCTAAAGTAGAAAGACTAGCTGTTCACCCCAGAGAATTAAACAAGCATACATATAGTTTTTTACTTTTTAAAGGATAAGTGACCAGGGGGTGATCTTAATTTTCCTTGACAACGCATTGTTTACCTCTGGTTACTAACCACTTTTTTAAAACATTATGATGCGCACACTAAAAAAGGTGAAATGATAATAATTCCATAACTCTTCTGTACCAGAAAAACACCAGAGAATCATTTATGAGAAAGGAAATTACTCTCCTTAAGTCAGTTCTTTATGATCTAATGTGAAAAACGTGGGCAGAAAATTCCGAAAGATCTTGAGTTCAACCATTCATATTACACCTGTTTGAGTGAAGAAGTTACGTTTTTGTGGTAAGCTTTACAAATCAATTAAATAAGAACAATATGGGTGACAAAAAAAGAAGTAGGAAGCTAAGAAAACGAAAGTTTTTTGGCAACCAGCGCCCTGTTAGCACAACCGAAAATAATGAAGCAGCTGTTATTGATAACGAAGTTAACCCTTCTTCTGTGAAGAAATTGAGGAAAAGCACCCTCTCAACCCACACAAAAGATGGACAAACAAATAATGCTTTTATTCTTATGAGTATGGAGCACTTGAATAACTTCATAACGGCAAACATGAGATGTGTAGAATGTTGTGGGTTTATGGTGTCGTGTAGGCTCAGTGAAGATTCAAAGCAAGGTTTCTGTCACACAATCATTGTCAAATGTAGCAACTGCTTGTGGGAAACATCTTTCACAACATCAGGAGATACAGAAAATGTAGAGGAGACAGTAATAAACACAAAAAAGAACAAGGAAATCAATGTAAGGATGGTAATGTTTGTACGATCACTTGGCCGAGGACATGCAGCGCTTGAAAAGTTTAGCTTGCACACTGGTGCCCCACCACCAATGACAAGACATAATTATAGAGACATTTTTATGCATGTGCATGCTGCTAGCAAAGCAGTGGCTGAAGAAAGTATGTCTGAGGCTGCTAAAGAAATTAAAATGCAAAAACAAGCAACTAACAATGAGACTGGAACAGTCATGTGTCTCAATGGACGGAACTTGGCAACGACGGGGTCATGCCAGTCATCATGGTGTAGTAACTTCCATTTCGAGATTACGAAGACTGAAGAATGAAAACAAAAAGCTCAAACTCAGTGATGGAAAGGGTTTAGGAGGCTTAGGGAGACTTACAGACAACAAAATTGATACCCTTCAAAACTATTATGGGCTAGCAATTCGACAGAACAGTGGAAACCTTGAGGATATGAAAGCTGCCGTCAAAGCAGTTTTGCCTCATGTCGCTTCCACAAAGGATAAGCCGATGCATGAAAAATGCCCAGAAGGACATAATTCTTGGTGTGGCTATAAGAAGGACCCACTGTCTTATAAGCACAAGAATGGCCTACCGCAGGCAGTGGTAGAATGTATTCAACCAGTGTTTGATGATCTGTCGGATGAGTCCTTACTGTCAAAATGTCTCCACGGGACACAAAACAACAATGAAAGTCTCAACAAATTAATATGGGATAGATGTGCAAAAGAACATTTTGTGGATAGATTCACAGTAGAAGAGGCTGTGTGGAATGCATTATCTTATTTTAATGATGGATACTCATCAGTTCTCAAGCTCATGACAAAACTTGGAGTACCAGTGAGTAGATTTAGTGTGAATATGTGCAAAGCTGGAGAACAACACAGAATTACCAACTCCATCAAAAAGTCTTCTGACAAAGTAAAAGCAAGAAGAAAGACTTTGAGATGCACCAGAAAAGGGTTTACTGACAAGGCAGAAGAAAAGGAAGGGGATATATACTCCAGGAGGTCATTAAGATAAAGTAAGTGCACAATATAACTTTTTGTTAACACATTTTTCTCCGTTTTTCTTCTTTTTCTCACTTTCCCTTTTTAGCACGACAGGTACATTTTGAGACGCGATATCTCAAGAATGGATTGTTGGAATGCTCTGAAACTGTGCAGAGTGTTTCTTAATATCTTAAACCTTGTCCTGAACCAAACTTTGATTTGCTTTCTCAATTTGTTTTATTTGTAGAGATGTTTTGCATACTAATGAGGTTCGATAAATTTCCAATTCTACTTTTTTTACAAATGGTCACACATAGGACATGGTATATCCCAAATATTTTTGGTTTAGGACATAATGCACTCACTTGTGGACTTGTATGCAGAATTTCAACTTTATATGTTGAGAAATAATTATGTTATGTGGGTTTAAAATAACCCTGCATTTTTTATACTGCGGCGGCCATTTTGAATAGCTAATTAGCATAATTATGCAATCACTCATATCGTTTGATTTCTCTCTTACCAAGGAACATTTTGACATATATAGGCAAAATGTAAAGTTATAAATAAGAAAAATTATTGTTTCTACAACACGGCTACCTTAACTGTTCTCAAATCTGTTCTGTCTACGCAAGCGCTAGCTTTTAGCGCGAACCGAGAAGACTTCCGTCTGGGAGTGATGAGCTGGTTTCTGTCGGACGAAGATGTCCGTTGTTTCTTCTCTGCATTATCTGGGGGAAAGATAGTCTTGTGATCTTAGTGATTCTCCCCAGAGTTATTCTGTTCGTCTGGAATGACGACAGGTGTTATTTGTGTATTTCTCGGAATTCTGTCCAAGGTAAAATAACTTAATTATTATGCAAAGTTTGCAGAACATTTAGTATGAACCTGTGAATAGCGCTCACAGTTCTTGTGATCCAGAGTCCATTATATGTGCTTGACGTAGCCAATTAGGTCTATTCGTTGAAGTACTTTATAGAAGCACAATGAACGTATATTGATATGAAACCCGCAGGATGGCGGTACGTTTCAGCATGGAAGATAATACATGCCTATGAAAAAAAGCACAGTTGTTTATCAACCATTATAAGGCCCGTCATTACGGCCTATAACTTTGAGCAGAAGAAGAAGTACCTGGCGGGTGAAGCCAGGTGAAGTCTTGACTTTATTTACAAGTTCACAGACTTCAATGTTAAGCAACTATATTTGTTAAAGGACTACCTGACGCGTTCAGTCAGGGGCCCTGAGCTACAGTAGGAAAAAGAATATGTTGTCAAGCCAGCGTTATTAGCATCATACCTACGAGCTATACAGAACTGATGATGTTTGGTGTTTCTATTTATTACCACATATGAACAGTTGTTAAAGGACAGACCATTGTCGATAACGTCCTTATAGATGAGTGGTTCAAGCTTTATAATGCCAGATGTTTTGCCAGTCATTTCCAATATATATGATGTCCTCGATTCTCGTCCATTTGACTGTAACTGTTGATGTCACTGTGTCTCGTAAATAAATGGTTGAAAGTTCCAGCAGTATCTACAATTACTGACTACTGCATATGAGTGAGTGGGTGCCTTGTTTACCTATCAAAGAGCCTAAACGCATTCATGTCTCTACACACCCACATCACTTGTCAACCACACAAACTTCGAGTACCTCACATACAAGAAATGTCTGATGTTCGGATGTCAACATGACACCCTGTTAGCGCCTCAACGCCTGGTGAGCTAATCACGCATACCAAAGCTGTTTGGCCCAGGTCGGACTGACTACAACAGTACACAGAAAAGATATTGTTACGTTCCTACATAACATAACGTAACTCCCACCTTAACAGTAGGTTTAGGGGTTGAAGTTTACCAGAATTAATTATAAATATTGATAAGTACAATTTGTTTTTAAATAGTTTCTGCACTCATTACTGTATATGTTCATGCATGTTTAACACCACTTAGCAATTAAGTTAAGTGCATGTCATATGGGTTTCATTTCTTAACATTTTGATGTATAACACTTTATGTTATCATTATAAATAAATTATTCACTCGAATTGTATATATTATGTAATGTTACACGTATTACTTTAAACTGTGAAAATAAATATATAAAAACTTGAAAATTTCCATGTGGATGTCTGTGTGTGTGTATGCGTGTGTGCGTACTCGGTGCAGAAAATGTGGATGTCTTTTCAATATTATGTTTTTGTTCCATAAAATCAGATGCTATTTAAAAAAATGTCTATATTTTTTTATCCACTGTTCATTTACCATCGTTTGTAAGCTTTTTTTTTTTTTAAACTTTTTCTCATAAGTTGTGTCTGAATGATGGATGTTGATTTCAATATATATATATATCCTTGGATATTACTATTCCTTATAATACTTTTACTTCATAGAGAGAAATTTAAAATGCTCCAGCCTTTTAGAAGAAGGAAGCTTCGGTATCGAAATGTGCTGTCTTTCACTGTGGAACTAAAGATGAATCGTGAGGATCCTCTGATTAAACCAACAATAAAGAATACTATTTTTGTTGAAACATTTTACGTATCTTTTCTGTGACATTGCGAATCAGTTGTTAAGTTTTACTATCATAAGTTGTGTAATGAAATAATTATTTTGAAAGACAAATATTCTGTCGCCGGGCTGCACAGCAAACAGCCAGGACAGTAAGGTTCTTCCATCACCTCAGACAAGCTGATGGCCATAATCAACTCATCTGTATAAGCGTGTTGGGAGCCGCGCTGGTGTAATGGCTTCGGCGTTGTACTGGCGACCAGGTGTTCATGGTTCAAACCCGGGCGTCAGTGTTTGAAGAAATGTTTACGGCCGGAAATTTGACTGAATAGCCTGAACGGCTCTTGTGATAAACCCTCTGTGGATGGGAAGGAGCGAAGCTCCTGATCGTGTTGGAAGGAAAGTCCTCAGGTTCCCCAGCCTCGCAATGACATGTCATTGGGCCGAAGGGCTGAAAGCCCAAGTGCCGCTGGTTAAGGAAAAAATAAAAGTATAAGCGTGCTATCATCTGGAACCTAAAACCTTTACGATGATGAGAACCATTGACACCAAAGAATTCTTAACACATAGTGCCACTACACATAAAATTAAGGCACTAACGTTCAAGATTAAAAACGTTATTGCAGTGACGCTGTCGCACAAGATTAGACTTGCTGCTGATGAGATTAGCAAAGCTACCTAGGACTAAAACAGTGACACTATCACACAAGACTAAGCATTTTTACACACTGTTAAACACGCACATAGCTGTCAATCAACCAACATCACATTTGATAGGAAATATCTACCCCTTTAATCTGAGGGGTCTGTCTGTTTTCTTTCTATTCCTTGTCCACACCCTCTCTTCTGTAATTGTTGCTCTATCAGCTCTAATTCTGTCGTTAGCCGTGTCAATCTTGAGAGAGCCCGGCTAACGCCACCCCTTCCACGTGCAACTAGCGGCAAATTTTGACTAAGTCTTCGTCTAGCGATTCTTGGGGAAGCGGCAAAAATTCTGTTTCTTTGAGTCACAGTCCTCGTCTACACAGGGGAACTTCTCTGTCTTTTATTTCATGCCGTCCTGGTGTTTTTCATCCTGAACGTAGGAAGCTGGTAGAACGAGGAAAAGTTGCTAGCATTACGCCACTTTCCCCCGTCTTGAGGCGGCCGAAGACACTCTCGCGTAAGTCTGGAGGTGTTCTATCTCTTGCACGTGCGCGAAGCCACGCTACGCAACCTGCAGATTTTTCTTACCATTTAAGAACTAGTCTCCTTCATTCTTTACCATTTCTTCTCTAGAGGAATCTTTGCTGCCTAGCAAGACTGTGATACAGTTGATAGCTTATATACAGTTGTAGTGCGGAAATTGGTTTCCTTGCTTGAGAGTGGTCAACAGCTTGTACCAGTGCTCTGTATCCCCATTGGGGGCACCTTACATCGACCAACATCTACTGCAAATACGTATCGCCACCTATTGGTTTATATATATAGTCCGTGCAGACGGGTAGTTGCCTTTGCTCTCAAACCTTCGGGCAATATTATCATGCCCATTGAGGTCCTGTGATCGTGGATTACATACTCACAGCCTTTAGCAGGGTATAAACCTCCAGCCAGACAGTCTGCCACTGTTGCCTTCCACTTGTGTCGGCAACACTGTCCGACCATTTGACAGCCAGTAAACCCGGAGTAGCGTGGAGTCTCTTACAGGTATCTTCACTGTTTATAATAATTACCTACCGGAAGCTTGAGTCATCTTTAGCCACCAGATAGATGTGCATCCCCTGGGAGCCCTTAGATATATTCCTTGAAATCTTTGCCAGCAGTGGTCTTTAGTGTCCTGCTAATCGGATATATTAGTAGTGCTTGGATAGTGGCACTAGGGTTGTCTCCTTCACCCGTGCCCTGGATAGCGGGAGTGCGCTCGGATTATCTTAACAACTGTTTCCACGGGGAGCTTGTCTCCACATCATTTGGATATCAAGATTCAGAGGAACTGTGTTAGGTTTTCCTTGTTGCGGATTATTTACGTACCAGGATTATTGTGCTCAAGACTGGAGAGGCCGTTTTCATCACAGAAGACTGGGTGCCCCGCCTGTTAGCAGGATAACCTGATTTGTGAGATCAGTTTTGGGTGTGTGTGGGTGTGAGACGGAGACAGTGGCTAGTGTGGGTGCCAGAGGATGTGTGCTAGTTTGTTGTTCTGTGATTGGTGATGTCTAGCCTTCAGAGTTAATGAAGGCCTTGTTGTTTTTCTCGCTTTGATGTGGGTTTTTTATTTTACTTTAATAAACATATAAATATTACCCGTGGTCAGGATCTCTTCTCTTCTAACTGTCACTTGATATTGTACTGTATGTCTTTACTGCCTTAGATTATTCTAATTTAGCTGAGAGAGGACGGGTGAGAGATTGTCAAATATAAAACATAGTCGCGGTATGATGGAGAAGTAACCTCACTATTCTCCAGAAGTCATATCTCTCCCCATAATTTCATTAGTGACTCGATTTTCTCTACTTTCACATTACACATTCATACTCTGTCTAAACTCAGACATTCTCTATTTTTTCACACACGCGACACTTCCTCGCATCTTTTACATTTTTTTTGTCATAAAATCTACAGTGATTCAAATCCTTCTTATTTTATGAAAGCAGTCAAGGGCCAAATGGGGTCCGCCCTGATAGGTATTACAGGCGGTCCAAGTTTGTTATCTATGATTTGGCCCAAAACTCCCAGATGCGCAGTTTCATTAGTGCGGGGGGGGGGGGGAAGGGGGGGGGAGCTATCTTGACGCAGTCTTGCCATTAAGAACGGTAGGAAAGTCTGAAGTCTGCGTTTGAAAGGGAAGACACAATTGCATCAGCTTCTCGGGGAATTGTGGAAATTGCTTTGCATTGGACTTTGTGTGAGCTTTAAGCTAAACATCTGTTAGAATCAACCTATACAGAGGCCAATTATCAATTATATTCGGATTTCACAGATCTCTTCGCAAGTAATCCGTCAAAAAATGAAGAAGTTTAATAATTAGTTTAATCATAAAAGATTCACCACATACAGTTTCATGTTTTTTTTTTTTTTCTAACTTTAACATTCTGTTAAAATAAAGACAGAGGACTGAATTTTGTGAAAATGCTAAAATCTCATCTTAGACAGTAATTAAGGTGGGTGAGTTTTCATTCCAAACATCATTTTAGAATCAAGGGATACCAACTTTCTTGCCATTTTGAGGAGTCGTCAGTAATGATGTTAACTTTGCCATGACTATCAACAATCCAGAGGAACAATCACTTGATCAGTTGGGAGTCTACCTACCAGAAGCAGTGTTTGCTGACGGTCAAGGTTATGAAGCGCTCACGCAAGGAAGGAGCCAGCCAATCGTAAAGTAAATATTCAGGACACAGGCTATCAATGCAAGAAAAAAATATGTTTAAATAACAGAACATTTACTAATGTTTTTATAACTAAAGAGCTATTAAGTAATTAGTCAAATTACACTCTATTTGCATGTTCCAACTTCTCAGTCTTCTAAATGGGCTGCAGATGTTGACAGTTTAAGATGCTGGCTTTAATTCTTCTACGATCATTGTTTTGACGGATTTCCGTGCTTGGAATCTAGAATCGATCGAAATTTCACGAACTACCATAAATATCCGGTTCACCTTTGTTCAAGAAACTCTGCAAAAACAACATATAATGGAAAACAAGTAATACTTTCCTTCGTGTGTGAATGTCTGTCGGTTTTAATGACCCTGTTCTCTATTATGCCAGATTTTCGCTGTGTCATTTCCCCTGTTATTAATGTAAACATGGTGAAGAATCGGAAATATAATATGAAATATACATAATTAAGTTTCTTTGATCCATCCACAAAGAGTGATTTAAATACCCTGGCAAACAAATAAAATCAATGGAAGACACGGCTCATAAATAATGAATAAACTGGCCCATACAAAAACAGCGTTCAAGAAATAGAAAGATTTCAAATCAATATCAATGAAGGTGAACGATTTCTACCAAGATTCGTACTGGCAATAAAGATGTGGTTTTTTTTTAAAGAAAGTTAAATGGTAAAAAGGTGAAGGCAGGGCAACAGCAGATACTGTGAAGTGTTAGAGACTTCGATATACTTTGTCTTAGCTTAATGAGGCGGGGTGATCAACAATGTTCCCTCGTAGCTATGCGCGTCTGTGCGTGCACACAAGTTATAAAATCAGCGCACATAGGAAATTGACTGCACACAAAAAATCAAATTTAAAAATTATGATAGTAATACAGTATATACTGTCGCCCATTGAAAATATATATACACCCAATTTAATGCGGACATGTTTTTGCCACCAGGACGGAAAAAAAAGTGCTCAGCCTGAAAATTGTGTGCACACGAACTATAATAAATTAGAGAGAGCATTGGTAACCAGTTCATTTTCTTACTGTCGTTGTCTTCCCTAAGGCAAGATCAGGATGTCAGGTTTTTTTAAAGTACAGAAATGATTGATGGTACTGACACCAAGAAACGTAGGACAGGGACAGCCAAATGTGAGAGGCAACGCCCCTCTCACTGCGAGTTAAGCATTAACTTTACCGAACTATGGTACAAAGTAAGCTTGTTTTATTCTTGTATCAACGCTTATGTCGTATAAAAAGTAATTTTTGTTAACAATAGCATTGAAGTCAGTTTTACAAATGAAGAAACACGCTAAACCCCTGAGACGTTTAGGGGCAGCCTTTCGTCTGTCACACTGACGAACAGAAACTAAAGATAATAGCTATAGCGTACTGTGTTTGCCATCTCTGCTTCCTGCTTCTGACTAAGGAAATATCCATATTACCTATTTACGTTAACCCCCTCCATTTATCATTACCTTAGTGCAGTATTCCTTATTATCTTATTATTAAATAAATATTGGAGTGGTCGTTGTACAAGTCGTTGTCCAAGTCGTTCCAGAACAAGTACATGTAAAGTTTGTTTGAATGATGAAGCTAACAATGATCTACTTTAATAAAAGACATTTTCACATGTTTGCTAACCAGATAAATCACGCAACTCATTGTTTGCTATAGAACACAGATACGAGTATCAATATTAACATATAACGGGCACGACAAGGAAGCTTTAGCAACGTCTGATAATTCGGACATTGCACCAATAACTGCTCTCCCCTCCTCTACACTACAAAGAGAGGGGTTGTTATCAACAAACACAAAAATTAAGATATAATGTCTAGTAAAGTATTATAAGAAAATCAAGGTCTGATAAAGATCTAGGCAAACATATTAACGCCCCGAGTAGTTCCGAAAGGGGGGGGGGGGGGGGGGGGGGGGGGGGGGGAGGGGGGGCTCTGACGTGACCAAGAAAAAAAAGACATGCCACCTCAGGCATGTCGTAAAAAAACACCAACCAAGACATTTTCACAGACTTTCATAAATGGGTGCTTGTGTAGAATAGAAGGATGGACAGCATGAAAAGGTTATCACTGCGGAACTGATGAAAAGGGCCAGTGGAACAAGAGATGAGAAGAAGACAATGGCGATGGATTGGACACACATTGAAGAAATCTATTGATAGTATTACCAGGCAGCCATTTTTTTTCTGTAATCCCCAGGGTAAGAGAAATAGAGATAGACCCCCCCCCCCCCCCCAAAAAAAAAAAACACGGAGAAGAGATCTGAGAACATAAATGAAATTGCTAAAGATGTCATGGAAAGACCTTGAGCTGATGGCACGTGACAAGAGGTAATGGAAAGGCCTTGAGCTGATGGCACTTGACAAGAGGTCATGAAAAGGCCTTGAGCTGATGGCACTTGACAAGAGGTCATGAAAAGGCCTTGAGCTGATTGCACGTGACAAGAGGTCATGGAAAGGCCTGATGGCACGTGACAACAGGTCATGAAAAGGCCTTGAGCTGATGACACGGGACAAGAGGTCATGGAAAGGCCTTGAGGGATGGCACGTGACAAGAGGACGTGGCATGCAGTGTTGCCACAGCTGGGTATTTTTTACTAGATCTGGGTTTTTTGGCTTCCGTCTGGGTATCTGGGTATTATTTTTCCAAATCTGCATTAATCTGGGTATATTTGACAATTGACATTTACAATGTAAGTATATTCTGTGCACTGAGCATGTTTACAGCTGATAAGAAATTGTTGAGCACGCATGCAATCCCGCTTAGTAACGTCATTTGTTTTGCTGCAGACAACTATGATGGGGACATGCAAAGTGGTTTACAGGCACAGCTGAAGAAAGAGATTCCACATGTCTTTGTTCTCGGAAGAGAGCCTTGATCGTCTGTCTGATCAATGGTGAGAACTGGCATCGTACCGAAAAGATCTTGGACATCTGGTGATGAGGATCCGCCCGCATTCTGGCTGGGACTGCAACAAGTAACAGATGCTAATAACCAGAAGAAATTTGATGTTTTGGCTGACCTCATGTGCACGCTTATGGCACTACCTCACTCCTCAGCATGCGTCGAAAGAGTGTTTTCGAAGGTTAACTTAGTTAAAACTAAACAAACCAACAAGCTTTTGTGTGAAACAGTTTCCAATCGAATACTAGCCAAGCAAGCAGTTGCCAAAGATGGAGTTTGTCATAAGTTTAATCCTAGTAAAAGCGTGGTTGAAGATGTGCATGAAGGATGTTGTCAGCAGATATATGCAAAGATTTTGGAACACTACAATCAAGATTCCACATTGTCAATTCATGCATATGATCTTGACGAAGGAGAAGTTGTCGACATGGATGCCGAGTCGCTGACAAGTGACAATTTTCAACAGTGACAAGTTACAACTAACATATTATATTTGATTTGAGGAACATTTTCTTAATGTAACTACTATAAGTATGTTACTGTTAAAATATCTCATTTTCAAGAGTTCATACATTGGGGTGTTAATAAAATCATTTTTATATTGTGAATTTTTGGTAATAAAAAATAAAATAAAAATGAAGAAATAAATAAAAATTGGTAGCACACAGCTTATTTGTGCTAAAGTTGCACTAAAAGATTGTGTAAGCATCATTTATCCTGTGTATTTGAGGCATAAAATAATCTGGGTATTTCTGGGTTTTTTTTTAGAAGAAAATCTGGGTTTATCTCTAGAACTTGAGTGGCAACCTTGGTGTCATGTGTTTGTTGAAGACCTGGGCTCCTTAGGGACACGAAGGGTAATGAACAGTTGAAGGAAGTATGTCGTAAGAGATGAATAATATGAGGTTTTGCTTCAGATTGGTAACCGCATCATGAAACGAAATTGGTGCAGAAACGACGGCTGCAGGAGCACATGGATACTTTGATGCAGCCTTTCTGCAAGGGGACCAGCTGCAGTTGTAGCTCCGTGCTCCATAAGGAGCAAACAGAGAAAAGACGAAGAAACATTTTGATAACATCAAATTAAGAGGACCAATGTGTCCATTCTACCAGTTTTCATTCCTTGAGGAACGTGTGATCACTACTGCAGTGGAGAGGGTGTGAGGTTGAGTCAGAGGGCAGTAATATAGTAGGGCGGTTTCGATTATCATTTTGGAGGTGGAATGGGTTTATATAAGGAAATATGACGTCAACAAACCAATAAAATGGAGGTGGAAAGGATAATTATTGTCTTTAGCTGGTCGGTGGGGTTTTTAATGGAGAGTGTATTGATGATGACTGGCGGCGGTGTGTTGGCGTGTAGCGGGGCCGCCGGAGTAAGACTATGTAATATAAAAATTGATACATTTTATAGAGGAAGATGGCTAATGAGCGTGGTGTGGTGTGGGTGGTGTTGATTTTGGTTTTGGCCGGTGTTTTGTGTGTAGGTATTGATGAGAATATAGGGGTGAGAGAAAAAAAATACCATGTAAGAGAGAATACAAATGTACACGAAGTGAGACAATTTTTTTTTTAATTTATATAATAAGGGGGGTGTAGAGGTGGTCATCTGGCGAGGTTAGTCTGGTTGATATTGTTGTCGTCCCTCTCGACGATGAATATAACGTATAAGGGTTTTCCTTACGACGTTTAGGGTTAGGCGGATGAGATCCTCACGCGAGATCACCCGTAGGAGGACCTCCTCTAGATGTATATTTATCAGATCATCGAGGGTTGTTGTCAGGCAGGAGTGGGCTTCCTGATTGGGCTGCTCCTCCACACACCCCACACAGTACACAGATCGGTTCTCACGGAGGAAATCTAAGAAAAACATTATACGAACAGGGCACATAATGGAAGAGAGATATTTTTAGATGGAAAGAGGTGAAGTGGTGACATTGTCGGAGTCAACTATTCTTTTTATGTAAAAAACAATAGGGAGTTGCGGTGTTGTTCGTATATTGAATTTGAAAAGACCAACCTGACTCAAGATTGTTCCTCAGATCGGGAAATCCCACAAGAGATGACGTATTTTTTTTGTTTTTTTTTTTGTTCATATTACAACGACTAACTGTTTTACCGCTAGTTATGAAACCGGATCGATGGTCGGCGCAGACTTCGCGAGAAAACCATTGATCGTATACTTTTATAAAATTCTGTTAGCATAGGGTGTCGTCAGTGCTAAATATAGGCTGTCGGTATCCATCTCGCACAGCTGGAAATTGGATCGATGATGATGATGATGATGATGATGATGACATAACCAGCGGCCATGGGACAAAGCCCTTTGGCACTGTAAAGCTGGGGTGTCTGTGGACTTTCCTACCAACCCGGTCAGAAGCTAATCAGCATCATAGCTCCTTCCCATCCACAGAGGGTTCGTTATGCAGACGAAACGCTTGCCCCCAGAAATTGGATCGATATACGAACCTATCTAGAAAATCGTAATAAAATTCTAATATGTATGCTGAGGTTGCCAGACTCAAATGACTTTGACATCCACTAGCAATTTTCACATATTAATATTCACGTACTAATTCACATGTTAATAATGAAAAAATATAGAATTCAAAATCTACAACTTACGCCAATCTTTAGGCTCACAGACTGCTGGCTCAGAGAAATAAAGGCACTTGTATAGGCCTCATACACTTGGTCTGGGGTGTTGTTACTTTAACAATAAGTTCCCACTTTGACTTGTGTTTCAGTTCCCTCAGATTCCGATTTTCCGTGTTAAAATGGTAGAGATTTCCCTGGGCTTTTAGGTCCTGAGATTGCTCAAACAAGGTCCGGTCTGATAAACGAAAGCTGATTTTAGTCTTTACTTGGGCAAGGTCTGGTTGTCTTCTTGGCGCGAGTGAATTGTCACAGTGTTCTACTCTGGCTGAAGTGTCAGGTTATATTGCCTGTCTTCCCCCGCATTTGTTTGTTGTGCATTCGTTCCGAATGTCTGCCAATCGTTTCAAACATGCGTGTTTTGTGGGGTAATTCAAATTATTTCCACATGGAAATTTCTGCACGTGACTGCGGAGGTCATGTCTCCCAAATATGGAATGAAAACATCCGATTTTCTCTCTTCAATGTTTACAAATAGCTTCTTACATCTGCCCGGATTATTACAACATTTCCGCTCAGGTGTGTCCGACTGATAAGTGCGTGTCTGTAATCTGTCCACAGACGGGTAATTTATCGCCCGGCACGCCTTAGGTAAACCCAACGTTCGGTCGCTGACCAGCCCATCTGGGTTCATGACGAATTATCACTGAGAGGAGTGTAAGATGATTTGAAAGTACAAAATATCTGCTTGATAGCAGAGAAAGAAAAGGGGCTACCACGGAAATTTAGTACATTAAATAAATGTAACTAAGTATTTGTTCCAGTTATCAAACGGTTATATACTTTTTTGTCCTGCAATTTTCAAACTTTAGTGAAAACTTTTCTTGCAATCAGCAAAGATGGTCCCAAAATTTTCTCCCAGTCCTGCTCAAATGTTCCAACCTGTGGGTAAATATCTATTAACTTGTTTTTAATTTTGTTATTTTTGCACGTGCCAAATATTTCTTTGAATATTTCTTGCATGTGTCAAATGTTTCTTACAATTGTCAAATATTTCTAACAGTTGTCAAATATTTCTTACAGTTGTCAAATATTTCTTACAGCTGTCAAATATTTATGCAAATGTTTTTTTCCAGTTGTCAAATATTTCTTACAGTTGTCAAATATTTCTTACAGTAGTCAAATATTTATGCAAATGTTTTTTTCCAGTTGTCAAATATTTATGCAAATGTTTTTTTTTAGTTGTCAAATATTTCTTACAGTTGTCAAATATTTCTTACAGTTGTCAAATATGTATGCAAATGTTTTTTCCAGTTGTCAAATATTTCTTCAAATGTTTTTTTCTAGTTGTCAAATAGTTCTTCAAACTTTTTTTTTTCAGTTGTCAAATATTTCTTCCAACTGTCAAATATTTCTTCAAATGTTATTTCCAGTTGTCAAATATTTCTTCAAACGTTTCTTCCAACTGTCAAATATTTCTTCAAATGTTATTTCCAGTTGTCAAATATTTCTTCAAACGTTTCTTCCAACTGTCAAATATTTCTTCAAATATTATTTCCAGTTGTCAAATATTTCTTCAGACGTTTCTTCCAACTGTAAAATATTTCTTCAAATGTTTTTTTCCAGTTGTCAAATATTTTTTCAAACGTTTCTTCCAACTGTCAAATATTTTTTCAAATATTTCTTCTAGTTGCCAAACATTTCTTAAAATATTTCTTCTAGTCGCCAAACATTTCTTCAAATAGTTCTTCTAGTCACCAAACGTTCCTTCAAATATTTGTTCCAGTTGCCAAATGTTTCTTCAGATACTTTTTCTAGTTGCCAATTATTTCTTCAAATATTTCTTATAGCTGCCACATATTTTTTGTCGAATATTCCTTCCATTTTCACATATTTCTCAAAATTATGTTCTGAGTTTAACAAATATTTTTTCAAATGTTTTTTTTCTAGTTGTCAAATATTTCTTCAAACATTTCTTCCAGTTGTCAAATATTTCTTCAAATAATTTTTCCAGTTGTCAAATATTTCTTCAAACGTTTCTTCCAGTTGTCAAATATTTCTTCAAATGTTTTTTTCCAGTTGTCAAATATTTCTTCAAATGTTTTTTATAGGTGTCAAATATTTCTTCAAACGTTTTTTCCAGTTGTCAAATATTTCTTCAAATGTTTTTTCCATTTGTCAAATATTTCTTCAAACGTTTCTTCCAACCATCAAACAAATTCAAAATCGTGTTTAAGGTTATTGAAGTATTCGGTGAGCTTCTTTTATAATCGTGTATTCACAATTATAAAGATCGCTCAATTTTTGCCAATCACTGCACCTGGCCTATTTAGCATAGTGGTGGGCTACGCAAGTGAAGCTTTTGGGAGATGTAGCTTGGTGTTTTGGTTTAGTATTTCATGTGAGTTCTCAATTATGGTGTAACTGATTTGCATAGTAATGTTTTAGTAATAAAATTAAAGAAGATTGTATGAATTTTGAGCTTAATCAGCAACGGGAGATGACTTTAAATTACGTCCCTTGAAAGGTTTTGGTGAGTGATTAAAATTCGCACGAGAAAGTGTTGCGAAGGTGAACACATTTTAAATTTCTTCCCTTGAAAGGTTTTGGTGAGTGATTAATAGTCTGTGAGCCTAAAGATTGGCGTAAGTTGTAGATTTTGAATTCTATATTTTTTTTTATTAATATGTGAACTAATACGTGAATATTAATATGTGAAAATTGCTAGTGGATGTCCAAGTCATTTGAGGCTGGCAATCTCAGCATACATGTTAGAATTTTATTACGATTTTCTAGATAGGTTCGTATATCGATCCAATTTCCAGCTGTGCGAGATGGATACCGACAGCCTATATTTAGCGCTGACGACACCCTATGCTAACGGAATTTTATAAAAGTATACGATCAATGGTTTCCTCGCGAAGTCTGCGCCGACCATGGATCCGGTTTCATAACTAGCGGTAGAACAGTGTCGTTGTAATATCAACAACAACAACAAAATACGTCAGCTCTTGTGGGATTTCCCGATCTGAGGAACAATCTTGAGCCAGGTTGGTCTTTTCAAATTCAATATACGAACAACACCGCAACTCCCTATTGTTTTTTACATAAAAAGAATAGTTGACTCCGACAATGTCACCACTTCACCTCTTTCCATCTAAAAATATCTCTCTTCCATTATGTGCCCTGTTCGTATAATGTTTTTCTTAGATTTCCTCCGTGAGAACCGATCTGTGTACTGTGTGGGGTGTGTGGAGGAGCAGCCCAATCAGGAAGCCCACTCCTGCCTGACAACAACCCTCGATGATCTGATAAATATACATCTAGAGGAGGTCCTCCTACGGGTGATCTCGCGTGAGGATCTCGTCCACCTAACCCTAAACGTCGTAAGAAGAACCCTTATACGTTATATTCATCGTCGAGAGGTACGACAACAATGTCAATCAGACTAATCTCGCCGGCTGACCACCTCTACACCCCCCTTGTTATATGAATAAATAAATAAAAATTTGTCTTACTTCGTGTACATTTGTATTCTCTCTTACATGGTTTTTTTCTCTCATCCCTATATTCTCATCAATACCTACACACAAAACACCAGCCAAAACCAAAATCAACACCACTCACACCACACCACGCTCATTAGCCATCTTCCTCTATAAAATGTATCAATTTTTATATTACATTGTCTTACTCCGGCGGCCCCGCTACACGCCAACACACCCCCGCCAGTCATCATCAATACATTCTCCATTAAAAACCCCACCGACCAGCTAACGACAATAATTATCCTTTCCACCTCCATTTTATTGGTTTTTTGACGTCATATTTCCTTATATAAACCCATTCCACCTCCAAAATGATAATCCAAACCGCCCTACTATACTACTGAGGGCTTATGGGATTTAGTAGTCGTTAATTCTATTGCAAACTGTATTGCCTGATGGGGTTTTCAGCCTTATACACAGCCTGGATTTGGTCGCTTCTGAGATCATTCTATCTTGTTGCCCCCCTCAGAGACTCGAGTGAAACACTTGGAGCAGAAGTATACATATTTTCAGTGTCTTTTTTCAACTTACTGGTATCAGAAATCAACGTACAATTGTTTGTAAATATTTTTTTTACTTCTAACTCAGCATTGGTTGTAAATAAAATATTACAAATAAATAAAAATTTTAATAGGACAAGGCTAAGGAAAAAATTGTCACACATGGAACAAAAAAGTAGCTAAATTCTAAAAAAATGAAATTAGTCAAATTGAAATTATATATTAAAAGTTTAAAATTAAATATAAACCTAAAACCCCCCTCACACCCTCCTCCCAGCATTCACCCAACCTCCTCGATTTTTTGGTTTACTATCAAGTGTAAGCAGCATAAAAAGTATGATGAATCTACCATTTTATGAAACTAAAACACACACGGACACCCAATATATCAATTGTATCATATGTACAAAAAATGACAAAGAGGGATAATGAAATAAGCAAATAACAATCAGCAATAGTATCGGATAAATGGTGCGGTGTATCGCATTTCGAACATGCACGTCAATTCACTTCGTCGTGTACTATCTGGTTGAGACTCTGACAGCGAACTCTGGGTAATGCAGCTTCAACATTGCCGCAGTTTCTTGTTGAACATAGTAAATTTCCAGGGCCTGCCACACCATCTGATGTGAAACTTATCCAGAAACGTTAGCCAGGGCCAACAACATTATATGGAGATTTCTTGTCAGACTTTGCCTTTTGAACTACTTCCCATATCATTGTTTCATGCTCTAGACCAGTGGTTCTCAGCGTAGGCCATATGGCCCTCCGAAGAGCTTTGCTATATTTCTTGGGGGGGGGGGGGGGGGGGGGGGGGGGGGGGGGGGGGGCCATAGGGGGGGGGGATAATAAGATAATAAAGTACCTTATTTCCAGCTAACATCGATTATGAGGGAGGGGGGTACAGAGGTAAATGAGGCTCTGAAGGGGGCCATGTGTCAAAAAGGTTTAGAACCCCTGCTGTAGACGCACTGGGGTACCTGGGATACATCCTTTCTGGATGGTAGTGTTAATGTACCCATTCTCAAGAAGGTATGTGGTGAACCTTTTAGCCATCACCGAGAAGAATATCTTTCCTTCCATTTTGAATAATGAGACTGGCCAGAATTTACTGATCGTCGCGTTAGTATTGTGTTATTCTATCTCCACTTTTGGCCAAAATGACATGCGGTTATAAATCCACATGAAATTGTTTAATCTATCATCCTACACAATATCTTACGAGATAACAATTTAGATCATCATGAAAAATTTCATTTTAATGTGATATATCCTTCTTTTCAACTATTAACCCAAAAACTGTGAACGTTTTTCTCAAAATAAGCTGAAGTGGAGATTGAATAAATCAGTACCTACGTGTGTGATGTTTGTGCGATTTGTCACGAAATACCAAAAGTAAACTACATAAAAAAGAAATTGTAGAATCTACCATTTTATGGAAGAAAAACACAAACCGGCAAGCAATTATCAATGCTATCCTATATACAAACAATGACGACGCGGGATAATGCCTTAAGCAAAGAGCGTTAATTGAGTTTACTTTCTGCTATTACTGACACTGTATTATACGCCATCAAGTGTTGAACAAGGTATCTTTCTCCATCAATTAAGAGAAAAAAAAAAGTGGTATAACGTACTTCTGAAACTTTCATTTCCCTGTGGAGCACATGCTCTCATTCTACTCTATCTTTTCAAGTTGTTGCTTGTCTACTTTACACTTCTTATCTTTGTCTCCAGGGACATCACACTCTATTAAAAAAACTATAATAGGTGAGGAGATAGGTTTAAAACAGCAGCGGGTTAGTTGAGAAGGAAATACAAACAGAAGCACATAAAGCGTGTATGATATCGTTTATTCTTCCCTCTTGTGTGATAGGAAGGGTCTTTTATGTTTGGACATGCGCCCTAATATAACCGACTAGGTTAAACGGGATGCGCCTCGCTAAAACGAGGCAAAACTTTTAAAAAAAAAAGGTCGAGTGTCCAAAATCTGATGTAGGAAATTTGCATACAGAAAGTGACAGACTATTCGGTTTAACTGAAGGGGAAATAAGACTGTGACTTGTTTTTTTTTTTTTTTCCTCGCATCAGGTCGCATATTTTTTCCTCGCATGAGGTCGCATTGGCACCCGCCCCAAACCCGGCTATAATCAAGACCACATGTCCCAACACAAGAAGACCCAATGACAAAATGTGTCACTGTAGTGATCTGTGTTCTCACACAAAGGACCTAATGACACATGAATGTCTTTTTTTCTTTTTTTTTTCCTCGCATGAGGTCGCATTGACACCCACCCCAAACCCGGCTCTGGTCAAGACCTTTTTTTTTTTTTTTTTTTTTTAAATTTCCTCGCATGAGGTTGCATATTTTCCTCGCATGAGGTTGCATTGGCCCCCGCCCAAACCCGGCTCTGGTCAAGACCACATGTCCCAACACAAGAAGACCCAATGACAAACTGTGTCATCGTAGTGATCCTCTGTGTTCTCACACAAGGGACCTAATGACACATGAATGTCACTGTACCGGTCCCTGTGTCTAGACACATGATCCTAGCCAAAGGCCGGATATTAGGCCGTTGGGTTTGCCGGAGCAGTATTTATGCTTCGGATTGACTGTGACTTGTTGAATTGTAAGTAAAGGGCGATAACTCCTTAATTGCGCCCCTTGAGAAAAAGTCGTGTTTTTAGTTAATAGGGAGTTGTGTGTTAGAAATTCCGGTTTCATAAATTTGCACAAGCTGATTTAGCGGGCTTGGAGTTTGCGTTAGAGGACGATAAAACTATGACTTGTTAATTGGGAAACAAAGGGTGATAATTTATAACTACGTCCCTTGAGGGATAAGTGAGTTTGGTTTTTCGGGTAATGCGAACGAAGTAAGTTTTGCACTTGATTTTGTAGAAGCGAGTGTACGGTTCGTAACAAAGTCTGATCTAGAAACTTCATAAATAACTGTAATGGTAAATTGGGGTGCTAGGTTTAATCAGTTCAGATCCAGACGCGTTAGGCGTAAGTTGAGATATATAGGTTCTCTCCCAAGTGTTAAAGATACTAAGAAGGGTGAACAAGAGAGACGGTGTTCCCAGGTTGAAGAAAATGTACACCTTCTCAAGACGACCAGGTATGTCGAATCTCGACAATTAGATAAACAGTTAGAATAATGAGAAGAACGATAGGCAGCAGCTAGCCATTGAGAAGTGTGAATCAATAGACATTTGGTAGAAATTATTACCCCCGGCGGTTAGGCCAGTCTTTTCTAAAGATACACCAAATAATCACACTTAGACTCGAATGTTAAGAAGATAGAAGTACAACAGATCAAGCAATAGCAAAAGTAAGAACAACGAGTACTGAGATAATTGCTATAACAGAAGTGTTAAAATGACAACAGTGGTTCTCAACCCATAACCATCTTGACTACCAGAGTCAGTAGACAAATACAGAAGCAGTGACAGTACCTAAGAGAAAATAAGGAGAATGAGTAAGGATGAAGTTTTAGAATTTGCATCATGACATAAATTTCGCTGTACAAAAGTTACCTGCCGCATTGGAAGGTTGGGCAGAACATCTCATATCAACTGTTGCTGAATTTCTTATGTAAATAAATTTTGTATTACGTTCACCGCTGTCGGCGTGAAGTAAGTTTACCATATATTTAAACCATTAACCATCTATCTGTCATAAGCTGTTGAAATCGTCAAAGTAGTCATTAGAAGTAACTTATCATCGTCCAACTGCCTACTGATTAGGTCAGTGATACGAACCCACTATACACACCATCATCACATACCATCAGCACTCACGGCCACACTTGCAAAAATAGCATTTTAAAAAAAAAAAGTGTATTTGCTTACCCGTTTCTCTTTAATTACACTGACTAACAAAAAAAAACTTTTTTTTTCTTTCTCTAACATTTCTATGTTTTTCTGGTCAATTTTAATGCGCTGTTTTTTAAATCTGCAAACCGTTTTTTCTCTATCAGGTCGGGATCTCTAGAAATACGCAATTGAAGTTTTTTTTAACAACGCATACAGTATTACAACATCATTCGTACAAGAAGTATAACAGTTATGTAGGCTTGAATTTCTTTGCAGTCGACTTTCGTCGGTGAATGGCATGTGGTACATCGCGATGAAGCATCCAACAATAATCGGCAAGCATGGTCACACTCCACCATCCTTGATAACGTGACTCCATTACGGCGATATCTTGATGGAATCGTTCTCCATGTTCATCGCTGAATTCGCCAAGGTTGTCAGGGAAAAAGTCAAGATGCGAATCGAGCAAATGGATTTTGAGGGACATGATACAGCCCATAATTCTGTATGCATCTATGCACTGCTTAACAATATGCAACATAGTCGACAGATTTGTGATTTTCCAGAAAGTTATCGACGATCGATTTGAATGCCATCCATGCGCGAAGTTCACTACCATGTAACAAGTTCTCGAATTGTTTGTCTGCAATAACTTTCCTAATCTGAGGTCCTACAAAGATACCTTCCTTTATCTTTGCATCGCTAACTTGCGGAAACTTTTCTCGAAGATAAGTGAAAGCTTTGCTCGTTTTATCTAACGCTTTTACAAAATTCTTCATGAGCCCAACTTTATATGTAACAGTGGTAAAATGAAGCTGTCTTTGTTAACTAATGGCTCGCGTATTACATTTTAATGCCCGAGCTGCATACGATCCCGGATAGGCCACACCTTTCTTGCATAATGTTCCTGTCTGTTGCGGCTGTCCCATTCACATCGGAAGCAACAAAATTTAGTATACCCAGTCTGCATGCCCGTGAGAATTGCAATGACCTTTAGGTCTCCACAAATCCGCCATTGGTAGTCATTGTACTTTTTTTTTTCCAAACGTATAGCCATATTGTCATAAGTTTCTTTCATATGAACAGAGTAGGCGACTGGAATTGATGAAAAAAAAATTTATGTTATGCAGTAACACGGCTTTTAGACTAGTCTTGGAAGAATCGATGAAAAATATCGACCATTGCCATGTTGACTATGTGCTCATGACCGTTTACATCTTTGCAATAGCAAATGTCATCATCCATCTCAAAGTATTGAACAAGTTCTCTGTGTCTATGACGAAATTTAGATATCGGAGTATTGGGCGCTAAAAGATTCCATTCTTTGAGTCGCGAACCGAGTAATTCCGCTTGTCCTTTGGTAAGAGCGAGATCACGTATTAGATCTGAAAGTTCTGAATGGTTAATTAAGTAAACACCATCATTCACCGGTATGTAATCTGAGTCAGAATTAGTTTCTAAAGCAGGTAAACTATCACTTTCTGATGGTTCATTTACGTCCAACGGATATTGTTCTGGTGGTACTTGGATCGGACACGTGATTGGATCATGAGGCACTGGTTTCGAAACCGATTCAATATTTGGATAAACCACAGACTTTCTAGTTTTAAAAGTGAAACCATGGATATTTGTCAAGCAGAAGTAACAATCAGTAGTGTGATTTGTATGTTCACGCCATATTACTGGCACTCCAAAAGGCATCGACTTATGCTTCGGCGATTTTCGTAACCAACCTGCCAATGTATCGACCAAACTGCATTTGGCTTCCAAGATTTATTTGCATCATCAACTTTCGAATCGAAATAAAGTTCATATGCTTTCTTTAGTAATGGTGTAAAGTTTTTCTGGTCAACACGATCGGTAAAATATCCGCACACGTAACAGAACAGATCAGCCGAATTTCTACAACTTCTAGAAGCCATATTTTGCTCAGAATTATTTCAAAATACAGTAACTATTTGAAAAATCGCGTAACATATGTCATGCATCTTTTAGCAGTATAAAAAAGTAGAATTATGTTGCTTTTTATTAATTTTTAATAAGCTATATAGTAAAAATGAAACGGGGCAAATAACGGTTTCCCAAAAATATATTTATTCACAAATATCTTAAGAACCCGACGTGATAGAGATAAACGGATTTCAGATTTGAAATCAGCGCAAGAAACTGACCTAAGAACACTTATTCTTATATAAGAAAGAAAAATGTTGTTTGTCAGTGTTATTCACCATATTTCCCGCCGCTAATAATGCACATTCCCTTGCCCCCAGAAATCTATCTTTAAAATAATCATTCTGCGTGTTATCAGTCGATGTTCGTAGCTACCATACAGGTTGTTATCTTTTGTACTTTAACTTTCAGTTAATTAAAATGTTGTGGGTAGCGAGTGAATCAGTATTATAAACCAAAAATATGTTTAATAAAATTCTATTATTTTAAAATAATTCTAAGTTATTAAATAACATGCCTTTGTTTAAAAAAATAACAAATGCAATATTATTGTGCAATACAATAAATAAGCTCCAGTCGTGTTTTATTCGTTCCCTTATAAATCTCATTAAATTATGGGTGTGTCTTATAGCTCCGATGCATAATATATGGTGCGAAGTACGTTATTTAGTTTATGTCACTTTCAAAAGATGTGTTAAATTTACTAGCACGAAATAGTAGTAGAAGTAGTAGTAGTAGGTGTAGTAGTAGTAGTATTAGTAGTAGTAGCAGACCCTTCAGTCATTACTGACTAGCGGAACACGCCCCTAGATGATATCTCGGCGGCACAAAATTGGGCGCTGTAATATGGAGATCAGGCTGTTGCCCGTGCAGCATGCTACCTGAAGTAGGTGGGTCGTAGGATACAGTTTGGAACCAAAACACAGCATACCTCATGTTCGAGATGTATGCTATACCTCATGTCCAGTCATGCCATCTAAGGAACCTTGACTGGTTTAATGAGCCATTCGCGTTTTCAGTGTGAGACATAGCACGAATTATTGCAGGTGATACATCAGAAGACAACAATGCAGATTTCTTTCCCAGATAAAAGGATAATTACCTGAGCTCGGTCCTTCCTAGTAGATTTCATCATTACCCTTCGGCACCATAGAGGAACATCGACGTTCGACACCGTAGAGGAACATCTACGTTCGGCACCGTAGAGGAACATCGACGTTCGGCACCGTAGGGGAACATCGACGTTCAGCACCGTAGGGGAACATCGACGTTCAGCACCGTAGGGGAACATCGACGTTCAGCACCGTAGGGGAGCATCGACGTTCAGCCCCGTAGGGGAACATCGACGTTCAGCACCGTAGGGGAACATCGACGTTCAGCCCCGTAGGGGAACATCGACGTTCGGCACCGTAGAGGAACATCGACGTTCGGCACCGTAGAGGAACATCGACGTTCGGCACCGTAGAGGAACATCGACGTTCGGCACCGTAGAGGAACATCGACGTTCGGCACCGTAGAGGAACATCGACGTTCGGTACCGTAGAGGAACATCGACGTTTGGCACCGTAGGGGAACATCGACGTTCAGCACCGTAGGGGAACATCGACCTTCGACACCGTAGGGGAACATCGACGTTCAGCACCGTAGGGGAACATCGACCTTCGACACCGTAGGGGAACATCGACGTTCGACAAATTCATGTCAAGCAGTCCTGCTCTGTACCATCCTTTCGATGTTTTTCCGTGTTTTCGTTAACCCTTTTGTGTCTGTCTGCAGTTTCTAGATGCTTTGGCCATTCCCTTAATCGGCTTTTTCAAATGTCATAAATACCCCCCCCCCCCCCCCCCCCCCCCCCAAAAAAAAAAAAAAATCGAAATGAATAGTTTGACTAAAGCATAAAATTAAACACCTGAAAGTATCAACAAATATGTGTCTTCAACAGCGGACACACAGATCGATTGTCAGAACGAAGTAAATAAACCAAAAATATCTTCCACGTTTTCAGTTAAGCGTGAAATGGAGAAATATGCAAATTTCATCATCATTTTCATCATCACCATCACCGGAGATATACATTCAAATTTCATCATCATCATCCTTTAGATATTCAATGAGCAAAGGCCTTGAACTTGTTGAGACTTTTTCTGCGCTTCACTTAGGATCTTGCATTTGAAAACTTGCTGGTGCACATAAAGAGTCCGATGCGATTGTGTATGCGTGGTTACGACATGACCTATAAGTGTTTGCAGTAGCAATTGGGGATTATTATGCTATGTGTCAATGAAGAACAGTGTTTGAGATTTCGGAAGGTGCCCTGAAGGATTTACAAAGCGTATTAACGTGACGACTATGGGATTTTGAGAAGTGTGCTGAGAATAAGTCGTGTTCTTTGTGACGAATCAGTTGTGCAATTTTCATAACTGTCGTTCTCTCCGGCAGTATCACTTCATTTCTTCATTTTTCTCACTCATCGTCCTATTATTTGGCATATTTTATGCACTTACATTTTTTACCAGCCGCTCCCAGACTTATTTACGTTTCACCACGTGAATCCTGGTAATACCAAGCTAATTGAACGGGTCAGCGGATAATACTTTTATCACTTAAGTCGTCTAGCCGTCTTTGACTGAGACGATCTGTGTTGATGCAAGTGGTAGCTCACGACCGATGGAAAGAAAGCCAGATTGGCTGTCTAAGAAAGCCGTCTGAGAGTGTACGCAAACACAGGTGATATATGTAATCGCTTCCGCTGGTCCATTGCTGTATCCAGCTTACAGATAACCTGCCAGAGGAGACAATTTTGGCGGAAGGTATTAGCAAGGAAATAAGTTCACCGATGTGTTTGTGAGTTTGCATAAAAGGGCAATCGGAAGTATTACGACATATCTGAAAGAGGTCACACGTTTAAATTTTAAAATTGGTATTTTAAAACAGGCGGGATTGGGAGAAAGGATCTAACACCCCGACCCACATAGTTCTAAAGAGCTTACCACTGGTTTAATTTGAGAGCCGGAATAGACTTTGACTTTCATTGGCAAGTTGGTCTAAAAGTACAATCTGGGATTTGAACTGAGAAATGGAAATATAATCTAGCGAAATCGGAATCACAAATCAGACTGCATCGCAACGTCCAATTAGCAACTCCCAGGAGCCAGAGAGACATCGGACAAGAATTCTAAAACTGTAAGTGACTTTATAACTTAAAAGAGAACCCGCAATTTTAAATACTAAGACTGGATAAACTATCATTTTAACAAGGAAACCGGGACTGAGGAAACGGAACACACGGAGTCATAGAGGGAATAATCTTGTAAAAGTAGCGGCCCCAATAACACGTGAAAATTAAGGCATCTGCCAGTGCCTTTTATTCATCTTAGCAAAAAGTATGTGACCCAGGATTGGCGTAAGCTGTGCATTTTACATTTTATATTTTTTCATTACTAACATATGAACTAATATGTATATATTGCCATGTGAATATTAATATGTGAAAATCGCTAGTGGATGTCCAAGCCATTTGAGGCTGGCATCCTCAGCGTATAGAATGGTGATTTCACGAACCACCACTGCAAGGGCTGGTGACTGCTTTATCGCTAGTTTCTTAAAGAGAACTAAACGCATAAGCAGTCCTTAGTTCCATAGGGAGCAGGGAGGGAAAGATGAAAGAAATGATGTACATTCTAAGTTTAATATTTACATTTTCATACCAGTGTAAATGTCTGTGTAAACATATTCACTTTAAAATTAATGAAAGTTTTGGTGTTTTCTGTACCGCTGCGCTTATTGTTACGATTTCCATTGCCCATTGCGGTTGTTCCACAGCCCTGAAGATTCACATGGTACTCGAAGAAGAAGAAGAAGATGGGTATTCAGGTATACTCTTGAGCTCCCCTAGGAGCATAAGCCTTCAACAAACACGTGACAAGTCCTCTTATTGCACGCTATCAGCTCATGTTCTTTACACGTCCTTCTCATCATTTTAATTTCACTGTTCAGTTTTTCTTCTCCATGTTTGGTCTACCTCCAACTCTCTTCTTCGATCCCCAGTTGATGTGGGATTTTTAAGACTGCAGACGGCTCCGGTGTCAACCTAGCATCATGAATTGGGTACCAGAGAAACTCTGGGAAGGTTAAGGCGGCTGGAGTGATGCTGACCACATCACCCCATGTGTGCCGATGGTCGACAAAATATGGGCCTAACGTCATATTCCCAATATGCCCCAATGGGCGTGTAACGGTATCATGTTTCATTCCCTCCAGCTCTCTTCCCCGTGTGTTTTAGGTCCCCCCCCCCCCCCCCCCCCCCGCCCCGCCTCTCTTACCCTGGGGATTACAGAACAAGGATTGCATTGTAATACTATCAATGGGTTTCCTCAGTGTGTGCCATATCCATCGTCTGCGTCTTCTTCTCATCTCTTGTTTCACTGGCACATGTCTTGTTCTTGTCATCAGTTCCAGATTAGTGACCTTGTTGCACCTTTTAATCCTTCTGTTCTACGCAAGAACTCATTTACGAAAGTCTGTAGCATTTTAAATTATTCTATATCAGGTAACTAAAAATAGTATGTGTGTGTGTGTGTGTGTGTGTGGGATGGGGGGCTGGGGTGGTGAGAGTTTGAGGTATTTGGGTTCATCAGTAAATAAATCTTTATTTAGATTAGTGTTATACTGTTACTAACTACCACATATACATTTATTGTTCTCACTAAATTATTATGAAGTAAATACTTCCGTTTGTGAACTATCAATTAAAAAAAAATTTAATGTTTAAAAAAAGGGGAGCCTACTAATAAATTCTTGCGTTTCAAAATGGCAGCTTCCACTGAAAATGTATGTGCCGGTTTGTTTTTCACCCTTCTGATAAATTGCATGGTGCCTTGTTTATTATCAGTCCCAGTTCTTGAACCAAATGACATTTTAAATGCATCTTCTTCATTTTGTATCGTAATGTTTCCTGAAGAAACCTTAACTGATGAAACGGAGACACTTCTTCGCACATTAGTTCACGTGTCCTTTGTGAATGAAACAGGTGTTTTGTTTGGATTATTAAAAGAGGTACTTCTGGATTGGCCAAATGGGCGGCCACTGCACATTATTGGAAATGAACACAGAGAAGACCTTATGAATTCAATTTTGCTTTTCAAGCGGCTGAAAGAGGATAGGACTTGTCTACTTGTACCTGATGACAACTTCGTGGCACCTCCAGGTGTTACTTACAAACTGCCTGCAGATGTGACTGATAGTACTTTAGATCTTATAGTTGATTACATCAACCAGAACTGCGGCACATTCCGCAGCAGAGATGGATCTTTGAATCTTGCAGGGATTCATAGAAAAGAAATTCTTGAAAACTTGTTTTCAGTTTCAACTTTTTCACTAGATCACCATTCTCGTAAACAGTGTTTAGTGCCAACAAGGAGGCTTACAGATGAAATTAATCATGAATTGTGCGTACAGAGTACTATTTCTGAGTCATATGATACTGTTAGATTACAAACTCATGAGAATCACTTGCTAGGTGACAGCCATCTTCAGGAGTGTGAAAGAATTGAGGTTCCAACTGCTGTTAACTTTTTCCATGAATATTTATCACGCTCGAAGCCAGTTATTATCAGAGGGGCAACAAAGCACTGGGCAGCCTTCCAAAAGTGGACAAATAAGTTCCTTAGAGAAAATTATGGTACCCATAATGTTCACATCAAAATCACTCCAGATGGACAGTATGAAGGAGTTGAACCAATATCTCTGTGGGAGGGATATAAGCATTTTGACATTCCTAAACCTGTTTATGAGAAACTGCCATATCCTGACCTTGTTGTAGTCCGTCCAGCGAGTATGGAAATTCTGTTTTCTGAGTTTCTAGATCTTGTAGAGAATATCTCTTTGGAAAGAGTGAAGAACATTTCAGCATATTTAGAGTATTCTTCAATCAGTAACTACTTTCCAGGATTGATGGAAGACATTGAAGAAATGTCATTTTTTAGAAATATTTTGGAACTGAAACATCTGAACATTTGGCTGAGTGATGGAAATACACTTGGCAAGCTGCACTTTGATCCTTTTGATAACTTTTTATGTCAGGTGAGTCGAAGGTTAAAGGGCACAGACATCATCATCATGAGTCCTTATGGATAGTGGCCTATTTAGTATCTTCTTCTTTGATCCATAGCCGCCAACCATCAAAGCAGTCAGTGGCCATCACGCCTGGTGGCGTCTTGTAGGGCAGCAACAAATTGATTCCACTTTGCTCATTCGACAGCCATCCTTCGTACAGTGCCCCAACTTTGGTTCATTCTTTGCATCTCGGCTTCCACAGTTCTCCGCCAAGTTGTTTTTGGTCGGCCTCTCATTCGTTTTCCCTTGGGGGTCCATAGCATAGCTGTTCTTGTGATGGTATCAGGGTCCCTTCTGAGGATGGGGCCAACCCAACTCCAGCATCTGCCAGCTATGATGGTGTGCATGTCCTCCTGGTTACTCCGAATGAGTAGTTCTTGGTTGCTGATGGTATTCGGCCAAAAGATTCAGAGAATTTTTCTTTGGCAGATTGTGTGGAAGGAGGACAAATTTGACATTTCCTTCTCTGTTACTCTCCAGCATTCCGCACCATAGAGAAGCACAGAAAGTAAACAGTGCTTGTACAGTCTTAATTTGGTGTTTGTGCTGTACTGGGAAGACTTCCAATGTTGTTGAGACTAGCAAAGGCTGTTCTCGCTTTATTCATTCTGTTGTTAATGTCCTTGCTTGTTCCGCCGTTAGGTGTTACTATGCATCCTAGGTATGTAAATGTGTCTGTCTGTTCTAACTTCTGGTTCCTTATTGTTATTGGCTCAGGATTGCCCACATTTAGTGTCATGACCTCTGTCTTCTTCAAATTGATCAACCTGCTCGCTATACTTAATCAATCAGTTTTTTCTTGATATGTTGATGTGAATGCGCAAGTAGTGCAATGTCATTTGCATATTACAGGTTTTCCAGTGTAGAAAACGTCCATCTAATTCCTCTTGGACTGCCCTCTGTTGTCAGGAACATCACCCAATCTATGGCTGTCAAAAAATAATGTTGATTAGGGGTATCCCTGTCGTACTCCTGTTTTCTCTTCAAAAGTTAGATTACTCAATCCAACACTGCATGTAAAGTTAGAATAGAGGCTTTTTATGATGGAAACAATGCAGCTGGGAATTCCAGAAGCCCTCAGTATTTTCCATAGGCTGTCCCTGTGTATGCTGTTGAAAGCCTTTTCAAAATCAACAAAGTTAATGTATAGCTGTCTCTGCCATTCTGAGCGCTGCTCTATAATGTTCCTGAGGGTGAATATATGATCTGCACATCTTCTGTTCTTTCTAAAACCCCTATTTAGTATAAGGTGACCATATTATTTTTGTTAAAAGAAGGACATTTTCTAATTTTGTGACTAAAAAGGAGGACCTTTTTTTTTAAAAAGGAAGACACATTCATTTCACTAATTTAATACATTTATGTCAAGAATAATGATAATTTAAAATATATAGAAATACTGCAACGAAATAAACATTTTCTTCATAAAATGCCATGTTTTAATAATTTTTCCCTTCAAGTATTATTTTTTCAACATCGCTAAATATTCAGTCTTTAAAACTACTTTTCACTCGACATTATTTTTCTCAGGAAGTCTGAATTTCCAACAAAAGACTCATGTGACTGTACAAGAAACATTCTTATAATTGTATTGAACTTGTAATATTCCTTTAATACATTCAACAGTGAATCGGTAGCTGTGCTTTGTCCACTGACTTTCCATTAAAGAAAAAAGCCTGTCAGTATTTGCATTATGTCTTGGAACTGTAAAATAATATTGAGCAATTAGCAGTGCTGTAGTTCAGTAACCCTACATTTCTTGATTGTTCAAAGAATTTGGTCCACTTTTCATGTGCCAGTAATTTAATAAAAGCATTATCATTCAGGTTATAGTATTACTTATTCAATGAAAAACAAGAATAAAACTAAAATTTCAGTTGATTGAGGTTAGTTGTATCATAGTTCAAAGTTGAATAAATAATGATGGATACCTTCTATCAAATCTGAACACATGTCAACATGGCCAGATTTGTTCAAATTTAGATTTTTTATTAAAAAAAAATTTTCGCACCAAAAAAAAAAAATTTGATTTTTGTCTTCTTTTTCTAATTTTGTTAAAAAGCAGGACAAATCACAATTTTTTTAAAAGCCGGCCGACGCGAAATTTTGATGTAAAAAGCCGACCAAATCCGGAAATAGGGTCACCCTAAGAGAAATTTATCTCTGTCATTTTTTATTTCTGTTTCATATCTCTGTCTCCATGTACTTCTAGATCAGGGTTTTTTTAATAACCTTCTTTTATGGCATAGACCCCTTTGATTGTCTCGTGAAGGCCATGGGCCCTTTTGGTTGTCCAGTGAAGGCAATGGGCCCTTTTGGTTGTCCAGTGAAAGCTGTCGACCTCTTTGATTATCCAGTGAAGGCTGTGGACCCCTTTGATTGTCCAATGAAAGCTATGAACCCATATGATTGTCCAGTGAAGGCTATGGACCCCTTTGATTATCCAATGAAGGCTATGGGCCCTTTTGATTGTCCAATGAAGGCTGGGGACCCTTCTTAAAAAAAATATACATAAAAGCATAATTAAAAATGTTAAATTCTAGACTATGTCCGCTGATCCCCTAGAATCCATCTTTGGACCACCAAGGGATCTCCTGACCACAGGTTAAAAAACCCTGTTTTAGATCTACCTTTCTCTATTTGTCTTTGTGGAGTCAAGTCCGTCCCTTGTGTTAACCATGTGTCTATTTTCGTGTAAACGATCCACTTTTATCTTCATCATTCGTTGTTGAGGTCTGTGCCATTTTTTCATCCCTGTTCTCTTGCTCTGCCTGTCCAAGTTATTCCTAGTATTCTTCATAAGTTTTGCCTTCAGATTTTTTCTTGCTTACATTTTCTTCTCTATTTTCTGTTTCTGCATGACACAAGAACATAGTGATGGTTCATTATTGCAGTAGCTTGAACCTTGTTTTCAGACTAGATTTCAGTTATTGTATATGAGAAAAAAGGAAAAGCAGATGACAGTAAAGACAGAACTTGAAATTCTTTGAAGATAGGCAGATAGAAAATTGATTTGACAAGTGGCTTGACAATCATGTTTCTGGAATGAAACATTAAGAAGGCTTCTTGCTTCAGTGCACTCCATTGACATTAAATCATTCATTTCATTTGATGTAATAAATTGAATTTTCTTATCTACCTAGCTTTTATATATATATATATATATACACAGTCATGTGCCGCATAACGTCCATTCGGACAACGTCCGACCGCATATAAGGTTATAATACAGTTCAGAAATCCCAATCGGAGAACAGGACATAACCGGAGTAGCGAAGCAACAGCTTTCCGCACGCAATAAGTGTATCTCATGTCTCTTGTATACAGTACAAAGCGATTGTGTTGCCAGGCGTATAATGGTACAGTACATATGTCTTGATAGTCATAATAAACGCCTATGTTACTGGCCTATGTATGTACTGTACTTACTATCATTATTTTAATGTGAACTTTCGAAAATACATTACCGTATGCGTACAGTATCTTGGCTATTTAGTCAATACAGGTACACTACAGTATCCCATATAACTTTGCTAAGTATAAAGTATGGTGTTCGCACAACATCCAAATCGCACAACTGCCTATTTCACAAAATGTATCGTGGACGTTAAGCGGCGCATGACTATATATATATATATAGCCCTTCGACCAAATGACATGTCATTGCGAGGCTGGGGAGCCTGTGGACTTTCCTTCCAAACCGGTCATGAGCTTTGCTCCTTCCCATCCAGAGGGTTTATCTCAGGAGCCGTTCAGGTTATTCAGTCAAAATCTCGGTCGATGACACTACATCAAATGCCCACGCCAGGGCTTGAACCTTGAACACCTGATCGCCAGCGCAATGTGGTAACCATTACACCAGCGCAGCTCCCATAGATATATATATATATGTCCCTATAGTTTCTGCAGGACGGTCTGCATTTCAGCAAGGCATCATTGTTAACTTATTGCTTTCAAAATGTTATGCTTTTTTTTTCACATGTAGACAAGGGTTCTTAACTCTTAGTATACTAGCTAATTTCATGACTACCATTACAGATTTTGCAATAAATAATTTATTTATAAAGATAACATAAAGTGTTATATATCAAAATGTGAAGAAATGAAACCCCTATATCATGCACGTAACTAAATTGTTCAGTGGTTTTAAACATGCATTCAGCTATAAATTTTCGCTATTGACGGGGATCGATCATCGGCCTCTCTAGAAGGCCGCTCGCATACTAAGAGTTAAGAACCCTTTCTTGTGCTTTGAACCCCTTTGATTATCCTGTCAAGGCTATGGACTCCTTTCAGTTGCACTGAAGGCTAAGCACCCTATACATAGACACTTATTAAAAATTTGTGCACACAAATAATACACTTTATTACAAATAAAAAATTTTAAGTTTACTTAGTCATACTGAAATTTTTATAAAAAAAATCATTCTGTAAAAAAAATATAGTTCTTTAAATAAAATAGATCTATGATAATTTTCTGAGTAAATATGTTGGCGAAAATAAAATTCATGATGTACCCCCTAGTGACCATTTATGGACCCCCCCAAGGAGTCTGAGGACCACAGGTTAAGAAACCCTGACGTAAGACTTCTGTCTGCTGATACCGCCGACCTTCCAAAGTTAGTTGTTACTGTGTAACTCTTCTTGTCCCTGAAAGTTTCTTGGTTTTTATGTTGTTCCCAGGCAGTCTCTGAGGAGACGGAGAATGAATAGGAATACTGCTCACCCAGGCATGTCATAAAATATGGCTTGTGAAGTTCTGAATGGGATGGGCAAACTCATCCTGTAAAACAAATTGCTACACAAACTACTGCTACAGCAGCGTGTGCTTTGATACAGGCTTCTTGCAAGAGCGCCAGCTGCTGTGGTAGCCCCTTGTGACCTATTAAAGGAAAAAAGTAGTTACATAGCACATACTGCAGTGAAGTGTTAGAGACTTCACTATACTAGGTCCAGCATCAAGAGATGGGGTGACCAGTTCTTTTACACACTGCCTTTTCCTTCTCTAACTCAGTAGCAAATTCAGGTACCCATTTACATCTAGGTAGACTGGAGCATGTCGATAGAGTGAATCAAACTTGGCACTTTAACCACTCTTAAAGGTGGATGAATGAATGAGTGGATCAGACATCTCATGCGTTTATAACTTTTTTATTTCAGATCAGTGGAGAAAAGCAGGTGTTGCTGTTCGAACCCCATGACAATACACGTCTGTATGAAGGTCACATTCAAGAAGCTATGTTGACCTATAATGCATCAGAAAGAATATTTTACCGCAAGAAACTTCTGGACAGCACATCAATGGTCATGTCTCCTGTTGATTTGTTAAAGCCAGACTTAGAGGTGAATTAGTTGATGTTTTTGTTCTGTGACACTTATTGCTTTCTGGTTTGTTTCTTTTATTATTTTGTAAACAAAATTCATTTATTTACTTTGTCATATTTTAGAAAACTTTGATCATTTGATTTTTTTTTTTTTTCCAGTGAACAGAAAAAGTAGTAAATATTACTGTTTTCTTTAATGTATTAGAAATACTGTATAGAAGTCAGACAGAGATGTAAGATTTTGTTTTTTCACAGCTTTACTCTCTTTTAATGGGTGTGTAACGGGATCCTTTACCGTACCTTTACTCTATTTTCAGAGATTTCCCAAGTTCGCAGACATCCATCCTATGAACTGTACAATACAAGCAGGAGATGTCCTCTTTATGCCTTCCTTTTGGTGGCACGAGGTTCAGTCTAGGCCAGACGTTTCAAAGCAAAGAAATTTAGCTGTTAATTTCTGGTATGTTATTATTCAGGTCTTTCCTTTTATCATTTTGTTTTTTTCGCTCCTCTAACTGCTGCTGCAAAGTATTATGGGAGGTCGCATTAATATTTTTTGCCGTTTTTTTTTTTTTTTGGAGCCTGCAGAATAATATAAAACAATGGAGTAGCCTACTGGGGCTTGAAAGGAGAGTGAAGAATATTAACTTCATATAGTAACATATAGTCAAACTACTAAGCATGTCATAAATGGCAACTAAGGAGGCTTGGGCATGGGACCAGCTACCCCATGCTATAAAAACTTTAAGCCACAAAAACCTCAGAATAAAATGGACAAGTCAACTAAAGAAAATAATTCAACTCATCTATCTAAGACAGAAGGAGGTCTTCTGGGAAGGAGGCTTGTGGCACAACCCAGAGAAATCCACAAGGAGTCTGAGTTGCTGAGTCACAGTTTTTTTCTTGTGAGAAAATCTCTATATTTGGCTCCATAAATGTTAGTGCATTAAATGAACAAGGGAAAAACTTCACATGTGGCAGCAGAAATGTAGTATTCTACAAGAGAAAGAATACGTGGAAAGACATTGAGTTGATGACATGGGACATGAGGGCTTTGCTCCTTGAGAAACTTAATGATGATGACAATTATATAACTTGTTCATCTTAAAACTTCTGCTAGCAGCTATTAAAGTGATAACAATCTTAGCCAGATTTGTACTTTTATTTCAGGTATGAACCATTTCTGACGCGTGAGTTCCCATGTCCAGAGTGCGGGCTGGATATTAACTACAAGTATGCCCATCTCTTGTAGCAGGCGCAGGGCTCAGCTTTAGAAATACCTTGTTACAGTTCCCACCAAAAAAGTTTGCTCAGATTGTGTATTCTGTAACTCATTCATTTTTTAACATAGTTCCTTTATTGGCTTAAAAAATAACAGTATGAACAATTTGTTGAATGAGTTTTCTCATTCTTCTTCCAATACAATACCATGTCAGCTTTAAAGCTACCTTGTTACAATGCCCATTAAAGGAGTTTGCTCAGCTTGAGTTTTCTCTAACTTACACATGTATATTTGAACATGAATCCTTTATTAGCTAAAATAAGATCAGTATGAAAAATTTGTTGAATGAATTTTCTAGTTATTCTTCCAGTGCCGTGCCATCAAGTGTAAGGTTGTCAGGTAGCACTAACTGATTGTCCCTACTGCTGTTTTTATTTATGATTTTTACTTTTCTTATATAAAAATGTTAAACTTTTCAGCATTTGCTTGCTTTATCCTTCTCTGTCCTTATCACTTTTGTTTTCTTCATCACTTATTGCCAGAAAGATTCCAGCTGTATAAAACACAATCACTGGGTTTTAGAGATGCTCAGAATAGGGTTGGAAAAAGTGACCGAGACCTGAGTTTGAGAGATGCCCAGAATTCTGTTGGAAAGGGGCAGTTTTTTCACATTCATATTAAATATATCCAAAATCATTTACATGTATTTAAGATCATTATTGATCCTTTTATGTAAGTATCTGATACCAGAGAATCTGAAGTTTCGTAATATTTTAACTTCTGAAGAATAATTTTTGACCAAATTAAATGGTTATTTGCTTTCCCTCTTAATCAGATATACCAGAATGTCGGTGATTTTACCAAAATGCCTCACATACATACATGTAGTTTTATCATTCACACTATCTGACGTTCATACTTTTCTACTTGCCTGTGTTTTATCATTCACACTATCTGACGTTCATACTTTTCTACTTGCCTGTGTTTTATCATTCACACTATCTGACGTTCATACTTTTCTACTTGCCCGTGTTTTATCATTCACACTATCTGACGTTCATACTTTTCTACTTGCCCGTGTTTTATCATTCACACTATCTGACGTTCATACTTTTCTACTTGCCTGTGTTTTATCATTCACACTATCTGACGTTCATACTTTTCTACTTGCCTGTGTTTTATCATTCACACTATCTGACGTTCATACTTTTCTACTTGCCTGTGTTTTATCATTCACACTATCTGACGTTCATACTTTTCTACTTGCCTGTGTTTTATCATTCACACTATCTGACGTTCATACTTTTCTACTTGCCTGTGTTTTATCATTCACACTATCTGACGTTCATACTTTTCTACTTGCCTGTGTTTTATCATTCACACTATCTGACGTTCATACTTTTCTACTTGCCTGTGTTTTATCATTCACACTATCTGATGTTCATACTTTTCTACTTGCCTGTGTTTTATCATTCACACTATCTGATGTTCATACTTTTCTACTTGCCTGTGTTTTATCATTCACACTATCTGATGTTCATACTTTTCTACTTGCCTGTGTTTTATCATTCACGCTATCTGACATTCATATTTTTCATTCTTTTCTACTTGCCTGTATGATATTCATTTGCCATAATGTATTATTTACTGACTTGTGTTTAACATATACTTTTATTGTTAGTTTTCTAGCTTTTCCAGTTATCCTTAAATTTTTTTACATTAAATTTTGTAAGTTTGTTGTCAGTTGCTCATGATACTTTGTGGTTGGGATCAGATTGTAAAGACCGTAAATTACATCCCACCTTATCTTTAAACTAGCATCTGCTGAGGATATAATGATGATGCTGATAATATGGTGCTGCTGATGATATGATGATGCTGATGATATGATGATGCAGAGGATTTAATGATGCTGCTGAGGATATAATGATTGTGCTGAGAATATAATAATGCTGCTAATGGCATGATGATCGATCAAGCATGTTGTAAAGGGCGACTAAGGAAGGTTGGGCGTGCAGCTAGTTACCCATCCTGTAGAAACTTCAAGCCACAGAAACTTAACAATATGCATAAGTCAACTAAAGAACTAAAAGATGATCAGTACAAATGGAGGGAGTGGCAGAGAGGTTGAATGACTGAACATTTGTTGTCACTGTCTGAGATAGCCAAGTTAGCCAGTCATTTATTAAAAATGATTGGTGATCCGTTTTCAGGTGAAAAGGTCATATCATTGGTTCCATTCTAATAAACATGTATTTTCTTGTTTTCATAATTAGCACTGCAAGCTGATGTCTGTGATTTAAATAATTTACTTTTATTGTGGGAAATCCGTGTTATTGTTTTACATAAATTATTATTTTGCATTCCTGTGACCATCTTTAACTGAATGCTGGCATAATGTTTTATTTTATGTTGATATGAGCTGAATAAAAAACTGATTTCATCTTAATTGTAATCCTTCTAAGGTAACTTGAAGCAAGCTGAAAAATGAACCTTATTATTTTATACCTCTGGGGGTCTCTGCAGAGACCAAGAATAGGCATGCTACTGCCACCTCAGACATGTCGTAAGAGGTGACTGATATAAGGCTGGCAACCTCATCATGCCACACAAATGGCTACAGAAACCACTGCTGCAAGATGGTGCAGGCTTCCTTGCAAGAGGATCACCTGCAGTGGGGGCTCTATAAGGAGTGAAAGGAGAAATGAATGAATGATTAAAAATTAAGTTCTTGACGTTTAATTTTTCACACCTTTCCCCCACCTTTATCAGTGCACGTTTTGTTTCATGCTTGTCAGATAAATTCACACAAAAATAAAGTTGCTGCATTAGCTTGCTCAAGGTAAGATCAGATGAAGTAAATGAATTTGCGTGACAGTCAGCCATACAGTGCAAAAGAATAGGAAAAAATGGAACCCAGCAAGCCCATCAGTGACATACAGGAATAGGTAGAGACCCAAGTAAATAAATAAAACTGCAGCAAAGCTTCAGAGAGGCCAAGGACTGTATTGGAGAGAGGCCCTTGGCTGTGTTGTAGAGGCCCTGGACTTTGTTGAAGAGAGGATCCCAGGACTGGATTGGAGAGTGAAGTCTGACCTGCTCATCCTTCATTCCTACTGTATGGCTGTGTAACATGGATAACAACTAAAACAACAACCAAGAAGTTACAGACTTGGGTGCTAGCGTAGAATAGAAGATTGAAATGATATGACAAAATCACCAATGTGGCACATAAGTGCCAGTGGGAGAAAAAAAATGAGAGGATGCTAGCTAAAGATGGCACGCATATTGAGGAAATCTGCAGAAGCATTACAAGGGGAGTCCCTTGTTCTGGAATCCTTAGATTAAGAGAGGTAGATCTTCTTCTTTGATCCTTAGCCGCCGACCGTCAAAGCAGTCAGTGGCCATTACGTCTGGTGGCGTCTTGTAGGGCAACAACAAATTGATTCCACTTTGCTAGGTCGGCGGCCATCCTTCATACAGTGCCCCAACTCTGGTTCATTCTTTGCATCTCAGCCTCTACAGTCCTCCGCCAAGTTGTTTTTGGTCGGCTTCTCTTTCGTTTTCCTTCAGGGGTCCATAGCACAGCTGTTCTTGTGATGGCATCGGGGTCTGTTCTGAGGACATGGCCAACCCAGCTCCAGCGTCTGCCAGCTATGATGGTGTGCATGTCCTCTTGCTTGCTCTGAGTAAGCAGATCTTGGTTGGTGATGGTATTCGGCCAAAAGATTAGGAGAATTTTTCTTAGGCATGTTGTGTGAAAAGAGGACATTTCCTTCTCTGTAACTCTCCACGCCATAGAGAAGCACACAGCTCTGATATAATCCTAATGTTGTGCTTGTGCTGTACTGAGAGGACTTCCAGATGTTGTTTAGGCTAAAAAAGGCTGTTCTTGCTTTGTTCATTCTGTTGTTGATGTCTTTGCTTGTTCTGGAATCCTTAGATGAAGAGAAGGGAGAGGAAGGCCAACAAACACATGGAGAAGAGAACTGGAGACAGAATGACAGCATTACTGCTAGAATCATCAAAAGAGAGTTGGACAGAGACCAAACAACACATGGAGAAGAGAACTGGAGACAGAATGACAGCATTACTGCTAGAATCATCAAAAGAGAGTTGGACAGAGACCAAACAACACATGGAGAAGAGAACTGCAGACAGAATGACAGCATTACTGCTAGAATCATCAACAAATACAGGGTGGTTATTCCTAGATAATTAGAATATAAACAACAAATACAGGGTGGTTATTCCTAGATAATTAGAATATAAACAACAAATACAGGGTGGTTCTTCCTAGATAGTTAGAATATAAACAACAAATACAGGGTGGTTCTTTCTAGATAGTTAGAATATAAACAACAAATACATGGTGGTTCTTTCTAGATAGTTAGAAAATAAACAACAAATACAGGGTGGTTATTCCTAGATAATTAGAAAATAAACAACAAATACAGGTTGTTATTCCTAGATAGTTAGAATATAAACAACAAATACAGGGTGGTTATTCCTAGATAATTAGAATATAAACAACAAATACAGGGTGGTTATTCCTAGATAATTAGAATATAAACAACAAATACAGGGTGGTTATTCCTAGATAATTAGAATATAAACAACAAATACAGGGTGGTTATTCCTAGATAATTAGAATATAAACAACAAATACAGGGTGGTTATTCCTAGATAATTAGAATATAAACAAATACAGGGTGGTTATTCATAGATAATTAGAATATAAACAACAAATACAGGGTGGTTATTCCTAGATAAATAGAATATAAACAGCAAATACAGGGTGGTTATTCCTACATAATTATAATATAAACAACATATGCAGGGTGTTTATTCCTAGATAATTAGAATATAAACAACAAATACAGGGTGGTTATTCCTAGATAATTAGAATATAAACAACAACAAATACAGGGTGGTTATTCCTAGATAATTAGAATATAAACAACAAATACAGGGTGGTTATTCCTAGATAATTAAAATATAAACAACAAATGCAGGGTAGTTATTCCTAGATAATTAGAATATAAACAACAAATACAGGGTGGTTATTCCTAGATAATTAGAATATAAAAAACAAATACAGGGTGTTTATTCCTAGCTAATTAGAATATAAACAACAAATACAGGGTGGTTATTCCTAGCTAATTAGAATATAAACAACAAATACAGGGTGGTTATTCCTAGATAATTAGAATATAAACAACAAATGCAGGGTGTTAATTCCTAGATAATTACAATATAAACAACAAATGCAGGGTGTTAATTCCTAGATAATTGGAATATAAACAACAATTGCAGGGTGTTAATTCCTAGATAATTAGAATATAAATGACAAGTACAGGGTGTTTATTCCTAGAAAATTAGAATATAAACGACAAATACTGGGTGTTTATTCCTAGATAATTAGAATATAAACGACAAATACAGGGTGTTTATTCCTAGATAATTAGAATATAAACAACAAATACAGGGTGTTTATTCCTAGATAATTAGAATATAAACAACAAATACAGGGTGTTTATTCCTAGATAATTAGAATATAAATGACAAATACAGGGTGTTTATTCCTAGATATTAGAATATAAACGACAAATACAGGGCGTTTATTCCTAGATAATTAGAATACAAACAACAAATACAGGTTGTTTATTCCTAGATAATTAGAATATAAACAACAAATACAGGGTGGTTATAAAGTCCTTGTGCAAATTTAAACTTTAATAACTGTAGATGTATACATGATAGAAGCACACTGTCCACTGCAAATGAGACCATAATGATGAGTAGATGGCAGTTTAGATTTTATTAATTATGCTTTTACATGCCGTTGTCATTCTACAAAGTTACGAAAGTTCAAAGATGCACAAGGACTTTAAAAACACCTTGTATTTTCTGCGCACGTTACAGTTTCTCAAAGCATCTTTATTAATTATCTTCTGAAATATGACCAACTTTGTAATACTACTTTACAAGCAAGGACCAACTGATTGACACAATGGTTAGAGCACTAACCTCTCACGGCAAATGTACTGGGTTCAAAGCTCGGTTGCATCACGCTCCAGTTTACCCAGCTGTAAATGCTTACCTGACTCTGATACTGAGTTAGGGAAGGCAAAGGCAGAGAGCAAGGGAACTGGTCCTAGTATAGTGATGTCTTTAACACTTTACTTCCCTATGGCAGTATCTGCTATGAGACTACCTTTACTTTCCTCACAGGTATATTAAGTGGTTAGTAGGGTCTACAGGTACCAATATCAATGATAACCCTAGTATGGGCTTCCTGACCAAAATGGTGGGATGTGATGTGACAGTTTACTCAATTAACTACAAAGCCATAACTTAATTAGTTGAGAAAATATATTAATGCACTTCATAACAGAATGACAGCATTACTACTAGAATCATCAAAAGAGTTGGACAGAGACCACAAAACACACGGAGAAGAGAACTGGAAACAGAAATGAAAGAGAAGAAGATATGGAAAAACCTTGAGCGAATGACACAGGTTAGGAGACACAGGTTAGAAGACACAGGTCAGGAGACACAGGTCAGGAGACACAAGTTAGGAGACACAGGTCAGGAGACACAGGTTAGGAGGACTTGGCGTGAGTCTGTTAAGATCTATGGTCCTTTGAGAGCTAAAGGGTGTTGATTAAATAAATGAATGCAGCAATAAGAGAAAAGAACATGAGGAAAAAAATAAATAAAAAATAACGTCCATTTATGCTCTGTGACAAAACCAAAATGAAATAAAAGATTAGATTTCAGTTTACTGATATAATATTTAATAATAATCAAGCTTTTTCAGAGATTTATGTGCGTAAAAAAAGAACATAGCATGTCATGTTTTTATAAACTGGCATTACTTCATGAAAAAGTCACAGAAATTTCAACAAAAATTGTGTATGTAAAAAAACTGTTTTGCTAAGAAGTCTTCGTCATTCGCTTTTTTTTTAAGTGGAAAATACGGTGTGTTGTAGTTTACAGCTAGGCTGCGATATCTGCGCCTTTCAGCCTGGCACATCCAATGTAAGCAAGCAGTTTTATTTTGGGTTTGCTGTCCTTAGCCCATGGCTGTCCTCAGCCTACCTGCAAGGTAGCAGGTGGTTTGAGTTTTCCTTCTCCCAGATGAGCCATCCAAGGCTTACAAGCTTCATCTACCCGGAATTTCACCTATAAGAAAGCAAGAGTCAGTAAAATACTGAATTGGGGGTACGACAATGTCAATGTCACATAATTAGTACATGACATTAAAAACAATTACATGGAAAACAAATAACACCTGTCAAAATACTGCGGCCGCAGTAACTTTTTAATGCCCACATTTTAAATTAAAAGCGCAAGAATTTATAGGACCTAGCAAAGGCATCATTACCTAAAGCAAAAAACATACATGAAATATTTTGGAACTTAGAAAACATGGAAAAAAAATTAGATAACGGAAATGTTACTGGAAATAGTTTTCATAACAGACTTTTCCTATTTTCTGTTTATTCAATCATTTCCCTTTTCACTCCCTATGGAGCATGGATCCCTCACTGCAGCCAGTCCCTGTTGCTGGAAGCCAGTCCCCTCACTGCAGCCAGTCCCCTTGCTGGAAGCCAGTCCCCTCACTGCAGCCAGTCCCCTTGCTGGAAGTCAGTCCCCTCACTGCAGCCAATTCCCTTACTGCAGCCAGTCGCCGTTGCTGGAAGCCAGTCCCCTCACTGCAGCCAATTCCCTTACTGCAGCCAGTCGCCGTTGCTGGAAGCCAGTCCCCTCACTGCAGCCAATTCCCTCACTGCAGCTAGTCGCCGTTGCTGGAAGCCAGTCCCCTCACTGCAGCCAGTCCCCTTGCTGGAAGCCAGTCCCCTCACTGCAGCCAATTCCCTCACTGCAGTTAGTCGCCGTTGCTGGAAGCCAGTCCCCTCACTGCAGCCAATTCCCTTACTGCAGCCAGTCGCCGTTGCTGGAAGCCAGTCCCCTCACTGCAGCCAATTCCCTTGCTGGAAGCCAGTCTCCTCACTGAAGCTAGTCCCCCTCACTGGAAGCCTGCATCAAAGAAATGTTGTTCTCTTACAGCAGTTATTTCAGTAGCAATTTGTTTTGCCAGAGCCTGATGGACACCAGTGACCTTTTATGACATGCCTGAGGGAGCAGTTGGCCCTATTCTTTCTTTGACACACCCAATCCCCCAGGAGACCCCTGGGAACTACACAACTCTTTTACCTATTGATTGTTGACTTGACAATAGTATGTCTTACCTATTGATTGTTGACTTGACGTGAATGCATTCACTCTATTTTTATAAGGCAGGACAAGAAGGCACATCCTATATATATATATATATATATATATATATATATATATATATATATATATATATATATATATATATATATATATATATATATATATATATATATATATATATATATATATATATGTGACAACAACTCTAAAACAAAAACAGTAACTAATTATATAAGACAGTAACAATGCTTTATGACGAAACTGGATGGAGGACTTTAATCACATCAGAAATAAAGCTGAATTATAGATACTATTGGAAATATAAAATAGATGTACAACTTCTAATATCAGAAGTGAAGCTAAATTACACATAATATTAGAACCATAAAATAGATGTATAAATTTTATATAACAATCACTGCTCCATGCACAAATTAAACTGGTGTAAAGACTGCTGTAAGGACTGGTGTAGAGATATATGAAGGGGAAGAAGAAGACATGGAACGACCTTGACCTAATGGAACAAGGACAGGAAGACCTGGCATAAGTTTGTTGGAAGCCTATGCTCCATGGGGAGCTGGGAGATGATGAAGGACTAGTGTACAGTGAGATAAACTTTAAAAAAAAATGGTCTTACTGGGACACAGAAAATTACCTACATTGCTTCCCCATGGCCTTCATCAGGGACAGATGTGTAAAAACCCAATGAAAAGAAAGTGAGAACTATAGAGAGACATGCAAATTAAACAATCATGACTGGTATAGAATATCAGCTTGACAAGGGCAGACTGAATTACTCGGTCTTAGCAGAAATGAAACCTTGAACGGCAATGAAGAATACAGTGAGCGAGTACTTTTTATTGCAAGACAGTGACTGTTCTGGAATCTCCAGGGTAAGACATAAGAGGTAGACAACAACAAAAAAAACACAGAGAAGGGAACTGGGGACTTAACATGAACAGATGGAAGAAAGAAAGACTGGCATGACCTGACTGAAGACCTATGCTCCATAGGGGACTCATAATGATGTTGAGTATGACACGTATCAACCAGCAGGTTAGTATGTTACAATGTAACCATCGGCACCAGACGTCTACAGCCGGACACCAGGATAGATGTCATGGAGATGTATAAGGAAGAGACATCTTGATGAAAGTCACCAGAAAAAAATGACATAAAATTAGCAAGCATCAAGACTATTCCACAAAAAGTACCACAGAATACATCACAATGGTGTTTGAAACTAAGGAATGAATACCCTGTATTTCAGTTCATAAAAGTTCTAAACTATTTGTAGTGCTAATTTACAACAAAAAACATTAACATACATAATATTTTAAAAATAATACTGTGTAATGAATGTTAATCCCATTAGCACCAAGACTGAACACCATATTATTAATGCCAATGTATCATAATATTTATAACTTTATTAAGACCAAGGTGTAATAATACAATTTTTAAAAAAAAGAGTATTATAAAAAAATATTAGTATTATATTGATACAAATAATAGTGATACAGGTCAATGGTACATTGACGACGTGTACGGTCATTATTTTCCTTTGTGCTTCTTACGGAGCATGCAAACATGCAAGAGGAAGACAGCGCTACAAGTGGGAAGATAATATCAAGAGATGGACAGGAAAGAGTCTATCAGAGTGCACCATCAAGACGAGAGACAAATGACATTGGAGATCCAACGCAGCCGACCTTCGTTGTGGAGATGTCAGTTGATGATGATCCCTAGAATTGTGCTCATGTTAAAAACCAAAAATGTTTTAATTCACACACGGATCGAGCTTGTGTATTAGTATCCTGTCACATCAACACTTTATGTAGGTGACTATGTTCTTTAAAAGCAACAAGGTGGTATCATACTTTAAAATTTGTAAGAATGAACAGAACTGCACCATCAGGTACATCATAAAAACTGAATAATATGATGTAGTTCATGTGGTTGGCAAACTCATCATGTACAACACACTGCTACAGAAACCACTGCTGAAAGAGAACATGAATGCTTTGAAGGGAACTGAATGACAATCTCATAAACTTCACATTGGCATCAATCTGAGATGACTGTCAAATGTACAATAAAACTTTGATGTCTCACCCCAAAAAAGGATCTAGATATCAAGGAAGCACTGCTATATAAGAGGAAAAAATAATAAAAACAATTAAAAATACATACAACAGTGTAACGCAATCTCTTAACTACTCTACTAGCGTGGCAGGATATTAAGTTTGAATCAAAATGCTTTCTTAGTTAAGCCATCAGTCATTATATTTTTTTTAACAAGTGTTATGTTTTGATGGATTAAGTTTATGAACCTACATTTCTTTTTGGGGGTCAATATTTTAACAAGTGTTATGTTTTGTTGATTACATTTATGAACCTGCATTTTTTGGTGCTCAATATTTAAAAAAACTTTGATTTACTAAAATTATGAACCTACACTTTTTTGGATCAATATTATTGAGTACACTTAACACATGCATTGTTGTTTAAAATAATGTCTATAATTTGAATACACAGAATTAATTCGCTTATATTTATATCCACATTAGTAATTTAATTAGTAATGCATAATTTCTCAGTACACTGTAGACCCAATATAATGTAAATGGTGGAATCCAAATTTTAGCACCCCGTTATAATTGAGTCCACACTGATGTAAATGTATCAATGTGTGACAGAAATCAGCGCCCTGAAGGACACCTAGCATAGTACAACAAACAACTATTGTCACACATGAGTGATTGAAAATAAGTAAAAGTTATATTAATCATCTAGGCCTACATCTTTTATTTTGAATGCTAAAAATAAAGATTTCACGGACAAGTTTTGTGTTTTTATTGTTAAACAGCAAAAATGTATGCATCACAATACCCACACATGAAAAGTTCAAACATATCTGCACTTAGTTGTTATCAGAATTTAAATTTAAAAAAATTTATGGTTCTACTACAATTTAACATCATGTAACTAACAAGAAAGATTTTACATTGAAATAGCTGTCTGATACGAGTACGTGATGACATTAATATACCTGATTATGTTGTGGTTTTCCTAATAAATGAGTTTAGAATTAACTGCTTCATTATCTCTTGTTTCCTCTTCTTCACAATTTCAATAATAGACCTCAATGAAGGATAGGAATCCTATCTATTTTCTCCTGTGACAGTGTAATATGTTCACCGAATTGGGAAATGTGGTGGATCATCTCATGAATCATTCAAACCTGAAGCATGTGAAAATGGCGCAATCTGCAAAATTGAGGTTCAACCTCTGATCGCAGTTCAAACAATCTAGTGTATTTTTTAAGATGTCAGCATTTTCTATGATATCAGTATTCTCTATCATTATTTTCAATGATTTCAGTATTTTCTATGATGTCAGTATTATCTATCAGTACTTTCTATAATGTCAGTATTTTCTATCAGCATTTTCTACGATGTCAGTATTTTCTATGTCAGTATTTTCTATGACTTTAAATAATTTATATAAGAAGACATCTGTAATATTTCAAACAATACATAATTTATAGATGCAAAAGGCTTTTTAAAAAAATGTGACAAAGTACACAAAAAGAGCCGCGGTAGCATAGTGGTTAGTGCACTGGCTTCCTAGCGCAGTGGTCTATGGTTCGATCCCCAGAAGAGGTGGGATTTTTTTAGGCCACAAACGGCTCCAGGGTCGACCCAGCCCCAAATGGGTACCAGAGCAACTCTAGGAAGGTTAAGGCGGCCGGCGTGATGCTGACCACATCACCCCTAGTGTGCCGACGGTCAAGAAAATATGGGCCTAACACCATATTCCCAATATGCCTCAATGGGCGTGTAAAAGGATCCTTTTTTTTTTTTTTAACACAAAAATGGTCCAGGAAACTAACTTTCATTTTGCACAAAACCATTGCTTATTATGATGTCACTGACAGACAAAACAAAAACAAAAGGTTACAGCAACAAGTAGGTTAACAATTGTAGTGTACAAGAATAGATACATCAACATGAAGCGGTTCAGTTATGGCTGATTATTTTAAGCCCGGTCATTTCTGCCTCTGATGCTCTCAGCTGTAACTCCCAGTGTCTGGGGAAACAAAACCAGAAGCATTAATTCAACTGTTAAGTTCTGAGCAAGTTATTTGTGTGGTCATGTTAGCAAGTTCTTGATGTGGCTACTGCCAGTGAATTAAGCTACAAAACATGTGTGTGGGTGATGCTAATTATTGTTGTTTAACCAGGGCTGCTGAGCTTGTCGCTCTGTCACAGCCAATGTCAAGTTGAAGAATCCTTTACATTATCTATATTGTATATCTTTTCTGCCATTCCAAAATTTGTCGAGTCACAAGCTCTACTTTCTTTCCTGGGTATTCTACCACAAGTTGATATGAATTTAAAGGATCTCCCACCTAGTTTCAAGCTAAAAGGGGGAATGGAGGATACTATGCATTCCTTGCCATGGGGAGGAGAAACTCTCTCCATAAATACGCATGGCTAAAATACTGTGCTCTCATTTTGGGCTCTCCCAAGGAATTGTCACATCCTGCACAGAGCCACTTCTCAGCTTCCCTCACTTGTCATCTATCTACTGTGAGATCCTCCTGCCAATAGCCAACCAGGAAGAAGCCAGAGTGAAGTCTGGAGCTCAAGTGATTACCCCAAGCTTAGTGCATTATACAAATTTCACTACAAGGGGAATCATAATGCTGGGCCACTCCGGAGTGGCTGCTCAATCCCTGAAGTTTTGGCCAGGCTAATCAAAGGAATTCACACAATAGCAATGGAATTCCTTAGACTCCCTGGCTCATGTTAGTAAATTAAGTTACATAACTTTTGCCTGGGTGATGTCAGTGAATTAAATTACATAACTGTTGCCTGGGTGATGTCAGTGAATTTAGTGACGTAACTGTTGTGTGGCTGCAGTCTAGCAGGCATTCAAGTTTAGCCGTTTTGACCAACAGGATGCTATTTTTGGCTCCACAGTGATCTGTGACCCGACTCCTGATTGTTATAGTTCAACATGAGGCTGATATTTGTTCCTTAAAGTAGTATCTGGTTTCATTCTGTGTGATACAGAATAGTGGCTCATAGTTTTTGGTTATTCAGCCAGCTAGTTTTTGTTCCAGTATATCTAGATAGTCCTCAGAAGAGACCCTGATACCATCACAAGAACAGCTATGCTATGGACCCTGGAAGGAAAGCGAAAGAGAGGCCAACCAAAAACAACTTGGCGGAGAACTGTGGAAGCCGAGATGCAAAGAATGAGCCAGAACTGGGGCACTGCACAAAGGATGGCAAGTGGATATTCATTTTGTGATTGTTAAAGTGCATTAAATCACAGAAACTGCCCAGTAGTGTTTGTTTATTATATGAACGCATCCAGCAGAACGTGTGACAATTTTCTAGACAGGTCATGATGAGCCATTATTAATAATTCTCACTCGCTGATATTCGTGAAGGCAGCATCCAATACCATAATTCCCGTCGTAAGTATGTTGGCCGGTCGTAAGTATGCTGGTCTGTCGGTCACATCATGTACACCGTCATTTGCGCACTTTTCTATTTTTGAGAGAGTACATTAACTTTCAATCACAGCTAAGGGGTGCAACTGTGGTTGAAAGTTAGACAATAATTTACCATGGTATTAAGGTCTTTGTCTTGTGTAGTCTGACCTATACTATATGATAGGGGAACAACAAGTGATTGCATCATTAATAGGCTGGACTGCCCATGGTAAATTTCTGGTGTTATGTGTTGCTGGTCGCACTAATGACCTGTCATCGAAGCATTATTTTTTGGTGATGCCTAGATGGCAGGGAGGATAGTGTGATTTGCATGCATAGCTAGGCGGGGTTGTCGCACGGAAGGTCCTGGGTTCAAGTCCTGGGTAAGCCACTCACGTCTGTTGTTTTTCTGTTGTCTAGTTTTCTACTTCTTTATTTCTTACGAGTGCCTGAAAACATACCTTTATGTTTGTCTAATATTTATTTAGCACTTTCTGTCAGCGTTTTTTTATACGGCCAGTTTGTTACTTTCAATTCAATTCACTCGACAGATCTCAGCTTATTAACTTTTTTCTCATCACTGGAATTTTTTGCTTCTGTTTTATATATGGATAATTTTTTGAGCTCCAAAACTAAACAGCAAATTTTGAAAATGCGCAAGTACTGATATGTTCAGAATACAATCTATAAGCAACTGACTGACCTTGAAAAACATAGCAAACATGGCACCTATGACCATAAAAGGGAGGAAGGACAAGACTCCAGTTTTCTTGACTTTCTTCCTCATCAACCAGCTAACCCAGCTTTGTTTCTTCTCGGTGTATGGTGGGTAACGGATACTGAAAATGGACAACAATGTTTTCCTTAAGGAAAGGACAGCTCATCAACAATGATACTGATCAATAAAGGCAAAGTCAGCACTGTAAAACACACATGAACTTTAAAAAAATAACATATTCTAAAAATAACAGATAAAGATAATGTGACCATCTGAAACAAATGGACAGTAACAGACCAAGCAAGTGATGACAAGAACCAGACAAGTACCAGTAGAACAAGTGATGACAAGAACCAGTAGAACAAGAGATGACAAGAACCAGTGGAACAAGAGATGACAAGAACCAGACAAGTACCAGTGGAACAAGAGATGACAAGAACCAGACAAGTACCAGTGGAACAAGAGATGACAAGAACCAGTGGAACAAGTTATGACAAGAACCAGACAAGTACCAGTAGAACAAGTGATGACAAGAATCAGACAAGTACCAGTTGAACAAGTGATGACAAGAACCAGACAAGTACCAGTAGAACAAGTGATGACAAGAACCAGACAAGTACCAGTAGAACAAGTGATGACAAGAACCAGACAAGCGCCAGTAGAACAAGTGATGACAAGAACCAGACAAGTACCAATAGAACAAGTGATGACAAGTACCAGTGGAACAAGAGATGACAAGAACCAGTAGAACAAGTGATGACAAGAACCAGACAAGTGCCAGTAGAACAAGTGATGACAAGAACCAGACAAGTACCAGTAGAACAAGTGATGACAAGAACCAGACAAGTACCAGTAGAACAGGTGATGACAAGAACCAGACAAGTACCAGTGGAACAAGAGATGACAAGAACCAGACAAGTACCAGTAGAACAAGAGATGACAAGAACCAGACAAGTACCAGTAGAACAAGTGATGACAAGAACCAGACAAGTACCAGTAGAACAAGAGATGACAGGAACCAGACAAGTACCAGTAGAACAAGAGATGACAAGAACCAGACAAGTACCAGTAGAACAAGTGGTGACAAGAACCAGACAAGTACCAGTGGAACAAGTGATGAGAAGAACCAGACAAGTACCAGTGGAACAAGTGATGAGAAGAACCAGACAAGTACCAGTGGAACAAGTGATGAGAAGAACCAGACAAGTACCAGTAGAACAAGTGATGACAAGAACCAGACCAGTGACAGTGGAACAAGAGATGAGAAGAAGATGGTGGTGATGGATGGGACATCATCATCATGTGATGTATTCTTTCCAGAACGTTGTCTCCATTACAGCTGCTCTGAACGCATCACGATTCTGGGCAAGTCGACCTGCATCAGCCAAAGACAAGTTCAGACTCTCTGTGATGTCCTGGGTCGACCCCTTCCCCTTTTTCCAGGGACCATGCCTTCCATCACTAATTTTTCCAGACTATTATGTCTTTTTATATGACCAAAAAATGATGGATAGGACACACAGTGAGGAAATATGCTGATAGCCTTACTAGGTAGTCTTTGCTCTGGAATCTTCAGGGTAAGAGAAGTGAAGAAAAACAGAATAATGCACGCAGTCGAGAATTGGACACAGAAATCAAAATGACAAATTTTCTGTTAAACATGCTAATATAACAGTAGATTCGAGGAAGACTACATTATATAAAAATATATAATAATTTCAGGTTTACAATTTTACATACACTTTATTTAGTCATCATAGTCTGTGGTGAGAAATCAGGATGGGGCTACTTGGCTAGAGTTAAGAGGAGCAGGATCATCACTGAACATAGCAGGGCTTACATGACAACATCCTCCAGCATGAAAATGGAGGTAGAGGCAGCAACTGCGGCTTTAAGGAGGTTGTATGAAACTTTTTTAACAAGGGCAAATATTGTGTCAGACTCTGTCCATACTTCGGAAGATCAAAAATGGATGGCTACGGCATGAATGGAAAACCTTCATAGAAACCTCAAATCTTCAGGAACTGGTGTGGATCTACTGTCCTGGTCATGCAGGGGTCTGCGGCAATGAAATAGCTGATAGACAGCTTCAAGAGCACCTATAGTAGGTACACTGGATAAGGACAAGGAGAGATACTGAGGATAATTAATGATCGGCTATTAGAGAATGAAACCACAATCAATGAATCATCAAGGCTATGATTGCTGGAGCTTGGTATTAGGCATATATAGAACCAGTGCATCATCATGTGACATATTCTTTCCAGAACGTTGTCTCCATTACAGCTGCTCTGAACGCATCACGATTCTGGGCAAGTCGACCTGCATCGGCCAAAGACAAGTTCAGACTCTCTGTGATGTCCTGGGTCCACCGTCGTCTAGGTCGACCCCTTCCCCTTTTTCCAGGGACCATGCCTTCCATCACTGTTTTTTCCAGACTATTATGTCTTTTTATATGACCGAAAAATTTCAGCTTCCTCATTGCGATGGTATTTAGGAGCCAATGTTCCTGTACGTTTAGTGAGTGCAGTACTTCTCTGTTGGTCTTTTTTTCTGTCCAGGGTATTCTCAACATCCTTCTGTAGCATTTCATTTCGAATGATGTAATCTTTTTTGCAACTGTTTTATTGAGTGTCCAAGTCTCGCAGCCGTATGTTGCTACTGGGAATATACATGCTCTGATCAGTTGTAACTTTGTTTCTTTGCTTGTGCCTTGCCATAGGTTTTTCATCTGTATTAGCTTATGTGAAGCAATTGCAAGTCTTCTTTTAATTTCTACTGCACAGTCACCAGAGCTGTTAATGATTGATCCTAAGTATTCGAATTCATTGACACTTTCCAGTTCTTCGTTATCAATTTCAATTTCTGGTTTGGTCTTTACTTTGTCTGTTGTCAATACTTTGGTCTTCTTGGTGTTTAGGTATAGATTCTGGGCCTCGCTGTGTTTTTTGGTGGACAGAAGTAATTGTTCAAGTCCTTTTGGGTTGGTCGATAGGAGGACTGTGTCGTCAGCATATCTGATTTCCGGGATCTGGTACCCGCCGATGTTAAATGAGTCAAACTCTGTGTGTTCTTGGTCATCTCTTACGTTTCTCATGATATTCTCGGCATAAATGTTAAACAGGTAAGGGGAAAGGGTACAGCCTTGTCTTACTCCTTTCTGTACTTCAAACCATTCTGATGTTTCCCCCTCTATTCTTACGGCTGCCTGTTGTTCTTGGTACAGCAGTGCGATGAGTTGTATAAGGTGGTTTGGAAATCCCATATTTTTCATAATAGCCCATAACTGCTGATGTTGTACACAATCGAAAGCTTTGGTGTAATCAATGAAACAAGTATGTAGGTCAACGTTGAATTCTCTACACTTTTCTATGATGATCCTCATGTTGAATATATGATCTCTAGTGCCTCTACCTGGTCGAAAACCCGCCTGTACTTCATTTATTTCTGTTTCTAGCTTTTGTTGCATCCTTTTCATTATGATTTGTAAGAACCAGTGCACAATAGGAAAAATCAGCATTCATACCCTTCTACGTTTGCTAAGGGAGACAGCACCTATCGGTTTGCCCAGAATGCAATGATGTCAATTCTGAACAACAATAACAACAGTCATCATCACCCTTCAGCTAACCAAATGGCAGAGGCCTTCAACAAACTTATGTAGGGTCTTCCTGTTCTGTGGCATCAGTTCAAGGTCCTTCTATGTTCCCCTCATGTCTGTCTCCAGCTCTCTTCTCCATGTGTACTTCTGTCTTCCTCTACTCTCAATTTAGTGCGCACAAGTGTCCGTCATTGATGACAAAACTGCACAACTTGAAATGTTTGGGCGCATGGACCATTACAAATTCGAGGGGACCCTATGACTGACCTGTTAACCTGGTCTAAGGCAAGACTTTTCTCCAAGACTGGCTTGCTGTGGCTGAAAGCATCGAAGGAATATTTTCCATGATATGATCCAATGCCGCTGTGTCCAACACCCCCAAATGGAAGGCTGGGCACTGAAGAATAAAATCAAAATCTGTGTTACTATTATGTCGGGCATTACGTCTACATAACTGATCCTCAAACCGACCATTTCACTTATTAACACTCTTCGGACCGGAAATAAAGAAAATCGTTCCGAACGGAACGATGACTTGTGAAGTAAAAAAAGCACATTTATTTTTTAATTTTGACTTCAAATCAATGTTTTATTTTAAGAATACATGTTAACAATTATTAATGGCCACTGACAGCTTTGACGGTCGGCGGCTAAGGATCAAAGAAGTTAACAATTATATCTGTGCTAAAAAATATACAGCTTTCACTTATTTTGACTTTGAAATTACACATAGAAAAACGTAAACACCACATTTGTCCGTCCGCCATTTTGGGAACAACTCATCTTAACATATCGTAAACAAAATGCAGTCTGATAGTGACTACAACGCATCTAGTGATGTAGATTCCTGTTCTGATGATTATTCAGAGGACTTGGAAACATCTGATGAGTTGGATGGTGAAAATACAGCTCAGAACAACTCAAATCACCAGCCGTACATGCAAAGGTAATGTTACTTCATTAACGAAATGATAACAGCTGATTTTGAAAAGCAGTAAAACAGTCGTTTTAGTGGGCTATTGCAGTCAGTATAGCTGCTTTCTGTTTGTTTTTGAAAAAAAAGAAACAAATATTTCACATTCAAACAGTTAACAAAGAACTCATGGCACCAGGAAATAAATAAAAAGTGGGTCAGACGTAACTTCTGAATCAGCTGATTTTTCTGACCTCATTTGCCCTGTGTCTCTGCTTTTAAAAATTATTATTTACATCATATGACTTTATGATTGACAGTATTCCTTTGTACGGAAAATGTAATGTGTGTCAATTTTCCTGTGTACTCTAAACTGTAACTTTGAATTCTATTGTTGATCTGTAAAAATTAATTTTAAATTGTTCTTCTTGCAGATATTTTGGTTATGATGGACTTGATGAAGACCCACCTTCCAACCCTCCACCCTTTTTGCCTGAGAGGGTTCCAGATCTGCAACTGTCAGAGGTAAGCACCAGAGAAAATACAAAGCAGTTTTTGAGACCCATTGACTTCTTCAAACTGTAATTTTATGAAAG